>OY747130.1:29061046-29235814 GCA_963556465.1 Berberis vulgaris | reverse complement strand
CGAGTCATAATGACATTGGCAAGGGGAACACATCCCCCTGACATTCTGTCAATGTGGTGATCGACCCCTCTGCAAGGTTTGCTCTTCAGTGATCTATGTAGCGCCTCAACAGTCCGCTAAATAATCCGCGAAAGCTATCTGAATTCGTTTCGAGGCCAAGATCAGTTTATCTCCATCAACAATTAGTTTGCTTTAAGTTGTTTGTTTCCTTTTCCGTAGTCAATATTGAGTTTAGAGTTCTTAAGAGACTTATGTGATTCACAATCATTTAAGAAATAAAATAAGAATTTCAGAAACAAACTCCATTGATTATTGGAAAGATGTAACAACAAGCACCTTGAAGCGGATACAAAAGGCTGCATACTACAAACGCCCTGAGGCGGATACAAAAGACTTGCTTAGACAATTCTACAACGGACGGAGTCTGACGAAAACCTGCAAACACTCCGATACAAGTAATCTACAAGTGAGAGCAAAGATAAAAGTTGCTCGACCCCTTCCAAAGATGACAACAGAGTTAAGAGAATGTGAAATGCTCAACCCCTTTCCAAGATAAAGACAAAGTGTAAGAGGGATTGAAAAGACTGAACAAAGTGCTCTCCTTACAGCATCGAGGACCTCACGACAAGTTGTTGATTCCCTCAAGAGACGTCCCACCATCTATCCAACCTCTTCAAAGGGTTTAGAAGAAGGCAGATGGAGATGGCCACAAGCAGTGCCGCAGTTATGGTTCCATAATGCTTTTAAGAGAGACCATTTTTTCCATATGTGATGGTAGGTGGTGACTGAGAGCTACCACACCAGGGGACATTGCACACCGACTAACACTTCGATTAGCCATTAGTTAGAAGTAGGATCCGAGCACACGAAGACACAAGTGGTACGGTGTAACACCAAGGCATCTCCCTTGGTATAAAATCTGCACTAATGCTCCGTGATATGAGAAGAGATTACGAGACCTCAGCGGATTAACTACGTGCCCACCCACAACAGGTGACCATGCATAACAACAACTATCACCATGCCCGGTCGAGGTAAACATCATAACTTTCGGAAACTCTGGTGATGGAGATCCAACTTCAGCCTTTGGAAAACCTAAAGCATTTCCCTCAGCCTTTGAAAAATCAATAGCATTTTCTCCAGACATTATAGGAAATAAACTCAGCAAAAGATGGTGCCTAAAATGATTGGAAAACACCATTATATAAACATAGCGGTTCACTAAACAGGCACTCTATCATTGAATGTCGTGTGGGAAAATGGAAGACAAACGGTACCCAAGGAAGCTGCGTAGATCACGTCAATCAATTAATGGCGTTGCACGCAACCCCATCAATTGAGGGGGAGTAATTGATACCCAATCGTCACACACTCTACGTTGTACGTGTGTCACTGCGCAATCAACGCCGTACACGCAACGCACCATGCATGTAAACCCTAGCCCTTCCTGTGCAGACCCATGGACTAAGCCTATTTGTCACGTGCTTGGCATGAGTGCTAGAGATCCCAGTCAACCCTGACATACGAATTATACTTTAGATCACCAGCTGATTTAAGGTAATTTCATCCACTCCATGCAACGTGTGCAGGGAGTAGGTTCGCACGCCCCCTAGCAGGTGAAACCTTTATTCAAACCAGACAAGCTTAGTCAGCCAAGACTGATGACAATAACTTCTGGTTCATCCCGACGCCTAGTCCGCTTAGCGCTGGCATCGACGACTGAGAAAGTGGGAGCCTAGTCAGCGTTTGTCCACTGATGATGACTACATGCCAAGGGATCATTGCTCTCAATGCAGACGATGATCGCCGAATTAGCCAGGTAAGCTTAGTCAGTTCGCGACTGATGACGACGACTTTTGGTGCCCAAAGCCTAATTCGCTATGCACGGGTCTCGACAGGTGAGGAAGTTTATTCAGCGCTTGTCCACTAATGACGACGACTCTCCAAGGGATCATTGCTCTCAATGCAGATGATGGTCGCCGAATTAGCCAGGTAAGCTTAGTCAGTTCGCAATTGATGACGACAACTTCTGGTGCCCAAAGCCTAATCCACTTTGCGCGGGTCACGACGGCTGAGGAAGTGGGAGTCTAGTCAGCGCTTGTCCGCTATGAGGATGACTCGCCAAGGGATCATTGCTCTCAATGTAGACGATGATCTCCAAATTAGCCAAGTAAGCTTAGTCAGTTCGCGACTGATAACGACAACTTCTGGTGCCCAAAGCCTAATACTCTCCGCGCGGGTCACGACGGCTGAGGAAGTGGAAGTCTAGTCAGCGCTTGTCCGCTGATGATGATGACTCGCCAAGGGATCATTGCTCTCAATGCAAACGATGATCGCCGAATTAGCCAGGTAAGCTTAGTCAATTCGTGACTGATGACGACAGCTTCTGTTGCCCAAAGCCTAATCGCTCCGTGCGGGTCGTGACGGCTTGCCACGAGACCACTGTTCTTCATCCTGGTCACCAAACTTTTACTCCCCGAATCAGTAGCCCACTTTGCTTGGTCATACACCATTCGGAAGATGGGAACCTAATAAGTCCCGAACTGATTTCGACGGCTTGCCACGGGACCACTGCTCTTCAGCCTGGTTGCCAAACCTTTACTCCCCAAATCTATCAACCGCTCTACTCAATCATAAACGATTCGAAAGGTGGGAATCTCAAACAGCTCTTCACACGATCTCCGATCTCCCTCAGAACAACGAACGCAAATATGAGCTTAGCTGAGTCAACGCTTTCAAGATCAAACGGATTGACATTCTAACAACCGGTGTCCATATGAAAGCTAATTAGGACGCCAACCCGAGCTTACAGCGCCTAACTCGGTGCGAACGCTCTGACACGTGCTTTCGGCCACCACGACTTGCCCGTGGCAACAACTACAGCCGACCAGTCAGACAAACAAGAAAAGCTCAAGCAGCTTACCTATTGGACGGGACGCAACTCGGGTGACTCAACCCCTAGTTAACCTATTCTCAACATGCCTATTATCGGACATAACTACACAGCAATGAAACAAGCTTTCAAGTTATTTATTTCTTGCAAAAATTTCAAGAAGTTAACATTATTAACACTATGTTAACTTCAGCAAATTTGTTAACATTTTGTTAACTTCTTCTGTTGTAGAAGTTGTTTGTTCTCTTCACTATTGATTATTCCATTCGTTAACAAGCTTTAAAAAATAATCATTTAATTCGACAATGCGAAATTTTCAGAAAAACAAAGTAATCTCATGGAAACTTCAGAAAAGTTTTCAAAAACATTTTCAATCACAAAACAAAGTAAACTTCAGAAATTTTTTCAGAAATCACAAAAAAAAAAAAACTACTGTTCGCCTAAGACAATGCGATGCATTGATCTGGGCGAACAGTAAAAAAATTTGCTGTTCGCCAAAAACAATGTGAGGTTTTGCAAAAAACTTTGCCTGGGTCCAAGTGAGCTTTATTGAAAATCTCGCCTAGAACAATGCGAGGTTTTGCAAAAACTCGGATTGTTCTGGACGAACAGGAAATTTTTCAGCAAATTTTTTCGGACAGATTTGCGCGACTTTAGTACAATGGCCATAACTTTCTCATTTCAAAACATTTTCAATTGATTCAAATTGTTTTTATTAGATAACACATAATACTACAATTTTTGTGCATCAGCTTGAGAATCGGTCTCAATCGAGCACGTAAGTTGGCTGAAAGTTAGGGACACTACCCCGTTTTCATTGCGAGACATATTTGCACGAATTTAGTAAAATGACTATAACTTGCTCATTTCAAAATATTTTTAAGTGATTCAAATTGTGTTTATTAGATAAGTCATAGTACTACAATGTTCGTGTTTTGATGAGGTTGAAAATCGGTCTTGATCGAGCATATAGTTGGCCGAAAATCTGGGACACTATCCCATTTTCATTGCGAGACGTATTTACGCGAATTTAGTAAAATGACCATAATTTGTCATTTCAAAATATTTTCAAGTGATTCAAGTTGTGTTTATTAGATAAATCAGAGTACTACAATTTTCCTGTTTTGATGAACTTGAGAATCAGTATCAATTAAGGGTTTAAATTGGTTGAAAATTACCCTATTTTTTTCAAAAACAGTTTTTTGGATGGTGTGGGTCAGTAGAAAAAAAAGTACATGGTAGTGTGAGCAGTAACATTAGTACTTTAGGTGGTGTGGAGTAGTCATTGCTTTTTTTTAATTTTTTTTAACAAACCAAAGTATTTCTTAAAATCAAAAACCAAAATGAACTCGAAAAATGAAATCACAATCCTTGACACGGAGTAATAAGAGATCAAATAATTAGTATCGTCATACTTTCTACGTCCCCAATTATAAGTTTTCTCTGAATTCATCTATCGTACCATTTCTCCAATCAATGGCTTCTTCGCTTCCCTTGCCACCCAGTAGCAAAGAAAACCCCAACTTTAAACAACACGGCAAAGTTCACCAGACTTCGGGGTATTCAATTCGAGATTTGAACGGACACTGAAGGATTTTAAATCTCGTGGATTTTAAAAGGTTTCAAAGGATTTTACAATATTCACTAGATTTTGATGGATTTTGTAGATTTTATAAATGTTTGTTATGGATTTCTATGGATTCTTATAAATTAAATGGATTCTTATAAATATGTTATTAGTCATAGGAAGCAATGAAAAAAACATCACCTACATTGTTATCCATGCCAACACAAATCATATAACATCTCTCAAAACATCAATTGTTTGTATGCTACGAGAAATTTACTTCAAATTAAAAAAACAAAAAAAAATTCAAATACATTGAAGATGATCCAAAAGTACTACAAATAATTATTTTACTTCAAACTGTTATCCTCGCCACCGCCGCCTCTCCTCCTTCTCCCTTCTTCTTCTTCTTCTTCTTCTTCTTCTTCTTTTTCAATCACCACACCACCACGCTACCACCACCTCTCCTCCTCCTCCCCCTCTTCTTCTTCTCTATCAATCACCACCGCCACCTCTCATCCCACCTCCTCCCGTCTTCATCTTGTAATTCTCCTCCCATATATTTTTTTTAATTTATGAGTAAAAGTGGTTCCAGTCTTTCATGCTGATTTTTTCTGGTTTTGTGGAAAGTACAATTACATTGGAGGTTTGATTTATTTGTGTGTCACTAACTTAGTTTCAGATTTGAATGATATTAGGTTGCTGCCTAGGTATATATGCACCCATGCGACAACTACTTAGTTTTGCTGATTGTCAACAACCTGCTAGAAATTACCACACCATTTATGTATGTAAATACTTTCACTAAACTATAAAAGTGATATTGTAACTGTTTTTACATGTTGCCAACAATAATAGTATCACTTTCCGACCCATACTAATATGTAACACTTACCACGTGAAACAATTATTCTACCAGTATCATGCAAAAACTAGATAATTGAGGCAAGAGTTCAGAACTCATACTAATTTATATGTTTTTACATAAAAAAAAAAAAAAAAAAACCTAACTGAAATAGGCGAAGAGTACTTTTCTATTTATGCTCTAAAAATGGTAGTCTACATCTGAAATCATCAAATAAAATTACATGACATAGTGGAAATTGATTTCTCCACGAGAACTTTATGGAACGCAACTATTACATCTATTTTAACTGTGAAAGTAAGTAAAAGAAACAAGCGAATTATGTCATATACATCTTGGAAGTCCCTCAAAACTTTCTACCAAATCCAATAGGAACTGATTTATTTTACACCTATTATCTATCTCTGAGCAGCTCTCACTCACTGCCTTCATAAAACAATAGTCACAAACCAGTAAAAAAATATATAATAAGCTCATCTAAGTCTTTTAAGATACTTCACCTCAATTGGAATCGAGATCCACCTAACTATACATTTCATCTAACTAAACCTAAACAATAAAACAAGGGATAAATCATCAAACTATATGACATCTTGTAGCATTCAGGTACTTTTTCAAGAGATAAATGAAAATAACCACCAAAACACAGTCGCATACCTCAGGGTTCTGGCCATAACAATGACTATGAACTCTTTAGTCCTTCGAGTCACCAAACTTTATATAGGATGCACTGGCTACCCAAAACTGAGCAGAGGCCTTTTCCATGCACAGGCCACCCCTTACCCTGATTATTCTGTGTCAAAGGAAAGGTAATTCCTAAATATCAGCCAACAACATTTTTGTATCAATGAACACAAACAGCTTAAACAATTATTCACGAATTTCTTATAACTGACTGCAAGTCAACTGAAACCAGTTGACTTTCACACTTGAGAGGAAAAGTTGGTGGTCTTCCAAATTTGAGCATAAATATCAAAGAGAAAAATACCCAACTTACTTGGAACTATTAATGGTACACAATGTCACAAAATTAACTAAATGATAGTTATAGGAAACCTAATCCAAAATGAAATACTACAAATTCAAAAGACTCAAATCTCCATTGAATGTATAAATAAACAACATAAAAAAACTGTGAGAATGCACTAAAACTCTAGTTCACCATAACAAAACACTGCTTTTACATCGCTAAGAGAACGAATACTGGAACCACTTTTACTCATATAGATTAAAAAAAAATATGAGGCCCCTGGGAAATGGGGGCCCTGGGCGGCCGCCCCTGTTCTTAGCATCCCTACCAAAAAAAGTCAGTTTTGCAGGATCAAAACTCAAGTACAGTAAAATATAGAATAAATTAACAGGAAAATTACTTACTCAGCTTGTTTAGCAACAACTACAGCTGGCGGTGCTCCTCTACAGATCACTGTACAATATTAAGCAAATCATCAAAGCATGACTGTCTATTTATGAAGGAAATAGTTAAACTGGAGTTAAAGCTAGAAAAGATAGATTATAGATACTCAGTCACAACATAACAGAATAAAAAATAGAAGGAACACCTCCACTACTAATTTCAATTATCTAATCAACATATCCAAACTTAAACTACAACACTAGATATAAAGCTTAAAACTTAAATAAAGCACAAAAAGAAAGATTAAAAGCTTAAGATAGAGAATCTGTAAAGTAACATCTCACCTTGCCCAAACGCTCTTCCCTCCTGGCATGCTTCCTTTCCCTGCTAGCCTTGTTTTTGGCTCCCTTAGCCTCAGTTTGGTCAGAGATTGTCTTATCTTTAGCCTTCTCAGCTTTGGTCTGCACCTTCCACCTTCCTTGGTTAGCCGCGGCCGTTACACAATTTGGATTCTTCAAACTCATACCCACAACTAACAAGTAAAATATCGTTTATGTCAAGAGAAAAAAAAATTGTTTAATGTTTATTAATAATTTAACATAACACATATTACATGATCATGTATGCCGTAGCAATGTTTATATGAGTAAACCAACGAGTGCAATCAGGAAAACACAAAGCTAATAAGCAGTAATGTTGAAACAGATGTACATAGTATGTGTGGAAAACATTTTAGGTACATATATAAAGAGAGAAAAAACAAAGGGATACATATGAGATAAAGTTAGTGGTGACTGACAGTGATATGGAGTGAGCATACAAAGCGTCTAGTATAGATAGACCATATCATATTGAAATGCAGAATACAGTATTGTTCTCTAGATTTAGGAAAATAACAGATTTGAGCACTTAAACTTACCTTTATGCATGCCTCTATTGTCTTTGTACTACGCAGTATATACCTACAACTACATCTAAACTATTTACACGAATTTAGGCATGTATTTATGAGAATATTTGAAAATTGATTTGACATAATCTATATTAAGATAAATAAATTTTATCAAACACAACATGGTAGTCATACAACACTTGACATACATGGTAAATTACAAACATACGGGATGGAAACAGATAATTGGACGGTTAAACAAGATTAAATTTTAATGATCCTCGACAACAAAACATTGTCAGGAGAAAGTTTTCATGATAAAATTAAATTGTTTATGTATTCCATTGATTAAGCCTATTATTTACAAACACTTGAAGTAAAATAACATTGGCTTTTGTACAACTAAAGCATTTCATCAAACACCAAGTGCTAAAAAAAATCAACTATTAAAAGACTTCCACTCCATCATAAAACAATCTCACAACTCCTAATTTTCATATCAAAACATAATCAATCAAAGAGATCCCATAGAACCTAAATAAAACTGAAAAACAAAGAAATTATCTTTCTAGGGTTTTTAATCTGAAACATGAGAGAAAAGCCTCCAAATCCATCAAATGGATTAGCAAATATGTCATTTTTTCCTCCTCTACATCCATCAAATTCTACGAGAAAAGTACCAAATAGAACATAAATTAGGTATCAATTCGTTGTAATTTTGGTCGAACAACCAAATTAGGCAAAACAGACGAAACTCTGTACGTTAAGCAAAACTGAATGTGGTCCGAGTCCTTTGAGGTTTTTCTGAGCAACAAATCTAGGTAGCCAGGCCAGCCAACCATTTTTACCCTAGCTTTTACAATTTTAACCTAGCTTTTACAATTTTACCCATTCTCTTTAAAACACAACTACAAACATCATTTATAGAAGAGGTAAAATTGTAAAAAGACCCAACCTTGGCAAAAAAAATGGTTGCCTGGTCTGACTACCTAGAATTGTTGTTTTCTGAGTTTGAAACAATGGATTTTATCTGTAACGAGAGAGAGTTCTTCCTCCCTTTTGATTTCATGGTTTACGTCGCATCAGACATCACAAGGTCAATCTAACATGGTGGTTTTTTTTGTTTTTTATTTTGTCTTGGACCACAGTTTGTATCACGCAATAGCAGTAACTAGATGTAGTAACTACTCAAAACCCATACAAGTACTGCTACACAAAGCCCGATACAATTAACTTATGGTTCTTGCTACAAAACTATCATATTGGTGTAGTGTCTGCTCAATAAACTACTTAATATCTATAGAGTAAGTCTAGCCAGCCATGTTTGCTAGCATTCTTTTGCATTTTTTATGTTTTTACACTTTTTACTCATTTTCTTTAAAACACAACCACAAACATTATCTATAGAAGGGTAGAAGTGTAAAAAAAACAAAAAAAAGGCTAGCAAACATGGCTGGCTAGAATTGTTGATATCTATAGGTGCAACAATTCTAGCCAGCCATGTTTGCCAGCCTTTTTTTTTGCCTTTTTTTCTACCCCTTTTATAGATAGTGTTTGTGGTTGTCATTTAAAGAGAATTGGCAAAAAGTGTAAAAACAACAACAAAAAAAAAGCCAAAAAATGCTAGCAAACATGGCTGGCTAGACTTACTCTTATATGTGTGTTGTACATGAGTAGTTTTATATCTAGTTGTAAGTGATAGTCCTTAAACATATTTGAAATTAGTAGGAATTGTGCTTTCTAATATAGTGAAGGGGGGTTCGAATTTGAGAACAATTGAGTGTTGTTCAGCATTGAACTCTTAATTCTATCACATGATGAGACTCTTCCTTTGGGTGTTTGAAAATGTACCTCGGATGCATATTATGACTGGAATTTCTCTTTCCATTTTATTTGCAATTATTTGGTTGTTTAGAATGCATATTTTGAGGTACTTTTTCATGAATTAATTTCTTCAAAGAGCATATGTTGAATTGAATTATCCATGAATTAGTTGCTTCCTTAATTGTTCACATCACTCGTGATTTGGATGCATGCCGAAAAAAATCGGTGCAATATATTTTTGATGTAATATTTAGGGGTGGGCACGATCCGGATCGGTTCTAAATTTTGAGGAACCTAACTCGGACCGTTTAAATTTAACGGATCCGGTCCGGATTCCCTCATTTTGAACATTTGGACCGAACCTAACTTGAACTGTTTGGAACGGTCCGGTTCCTACGGTTCCAAAATGTTTTTATGAAATATTGTATATTTGTATGGCTAATGTTGATTTTCTACGTGTCCTAAATTTAGCCGAATTTCACTGTAACATACAATACTCACAGTAACAAATTATACTCACCTGATTTTTTTTTAGCACCTTGAATGAAGAGCTCAACTGTCACACCCCAATTTTCAAAAAAAAAAAAAAAGTCCTAATATCCGCATGTCCAGCGTGACTATGTTCTTACACAACCAATCCATTCCCAAAATCATGTCAAAGCTCTCAAAGTCAAGCACAATCAAGTCGACAAGGAACACTTTGTCGATGAAGGAAATCTTAAAATTTTTACATAATTCATTTAATGTCACTGAGCCTCCTAAAGGGGTTGTAACACATAATGGTATAGCAAGTGACAAAGTTTTCAACATTTTTCGATTAACCAAACGTCGAGATATGAAGGTTTCAGTCACGACCCGATCCACATGATACTCAACAGCTTACCCATAACCACATTCCGAGGATCCCATAGACTCTCCCTAGCCTAGAGTAAACTGTGCTCTGATACCAAACTGTCATACGCCGATTTTCAAGAAAAATGAAATCCTAATATCCGCATGGGATTTTTCGTTTTTCCCAAAATTCGGGACATGAATGTCATTCTATAAAAGTAACAGTGGCATCCACGAGAAATAATCAAATGCACAAATTTACCAAATTAAAGGGAAATAAGACAACTGATCTAAAAAGCCCATCAAAATAAAGGAAAAAAATATATTAAATCTCGTAGAACCAACTCTGAGAAGTTCAACTAATCATGAATGTATCTCTCTCAATAAATAAATAATAAAAACTCAAAGTTCTATTATAAAAGATTAAATTGTCACCTAACAGACAAAAGGACCTAGACACTCGAACAACGTGCAACTCCCCAGCAATACTTGTCACATACGAAATGAACTTCTCTAAGCTCCCTCGAAACTACTAAATCCTTAACACAAGCTAGTCGGCTACATTCCGAAAGGAATGTACCCAAGAAGCCAAAGCCAACTTGGGTCAACAATTAAACTAGTGTGAAATTTTTTGTTCCAAAAAAAAATCAATACGAGAAATAACATGGCATGACAGGAAAATATAGTACGACAAAATAACCAAAACAAAACAGGTAGTTCCTCCACAAGGCGAATGTATAAAACCAATTACAGTTTCTAACATATTTTCGTAACTATTTACCTTAAATACACCCGTCCTGTGGAAACTAACCATGGCAAGTCAGACCTGCAGAGAATGTTAGCAGACCTGCCATCCTGTACTGAGTGATTATAAGGCAATAATTGTATTATTCTATTTACTCAAGATTTATCGACCAATAAATTATTTATGTTACCTGAGTTATCTGTTTATAATGAATTGATCACTTAGACTATACCACATTCGCACCACCTCCGTGTCGAACATACATGCCCGTATACCTCTCTCATATAAAGGAGGACTTATCCGTCATCCATGCCCAAGTGGGGGCACATCACATACATGCATGCATCACCGAATACCCCTAACTATATGAGTAACAAAAAGCCACTCTTGGGCTACGAATGCGCATAACGTCACGTCACATTTTTTACAGATAATATCAAAGCATATCTTAGGCACACAATTCACCTCATTTCCGCAAGACTAACCTGAAAGTTATTTTAGTTTCTCTATAAAAAATAGGCACCCCACATCCGCAAGACAACCCGAATGTTATTTAGTTTCTCTATAAGAGAGAGAAAGTTCACAAACAACAAGAGGTGTGGTATTTCTAAATGATACAATTTCAGATGATTTAAGTTTTAAGAAACGAACGTACTTCATGTCATTTATTGCAATATCTCAAAATTTCCTTCATAATGACATTTTGTCATCAATAAATAAATTCATAATAGTATCTAGCCATTAATTGTAGGCAAACATCTCATTTGGCATTTGGCAAAAATCAACAATTTCATCACAATATCCCCCCCCCCCCCCCCCCCCCCCCCCCATTATTTGGGGCAATCAACATTTTCACTTTAATCAAAGGATTTTCTCAACAGTATATTATACACTCAAATAAATCCATATTTGATAAGCCCAAATCAATTTAATTCTATCAGTATATTAGAAATCCAATCCATACCTTTATTCAATTAAACCAATCAATTCAGTTCTTGACTTAACTATTCAGCCCAATCGAAATCATTATCCAGTAAACAATTATTCAGATTCTTGGGCTTAACTATTCAGTCTAGCCCAATTAGTTTTACAACACACTAACTATTTAGTCCAACCCAACTCTATTTGTCTCATCTTCTTCTCCTACACATACATATAGGGGTGGGCACGGTCCGGATCGGTTCCAATTTTGGAGGAACCTAACTCGAACCGTTTAAAATTAACGGATTCGGTCCGGTCCGGATCCCCTCATTTTGAATATTGGAACCGAACCTAACTCGAACCATTTGGAACGGTCCGGTCCCTACGGTTCCTACTAAAAATGCATCAATTTCTAGTTAGAAGTTGCTAGAATAATTACTGTTTTTGGACTAAATCCAAACAGGAACATCAAAACAACCAAACTATCTACAATAGTTAAAAAGCTACAAACAGAGTGAATAACCCAATCAGATACATACATCAATAGTTGAAAAAGCTACACACAGATACATCAAAGCAACCAAACACAGAATGATTACTGTGTTGGTTTCTTCATCTTCCAAATCTACTGGTGGTGGTGGCTTTCTGCTGCTTCTTCTCGAGACAGAGACAGAGAGAGGGAGTTCTTCTCTTCGAGAGAGACAGAGAGAGGAGAGGGAGATCTCGCTGATTTCTTCTCTTCTGCTGCTTCTTCGACAGAGAAAGGAGTCTGTTGATCTCGCTGATCTCTTCTTCTCTGCTGCTGCTTCTTTGACACAGAGAGGAGAGGGCTTCTTCGACGGATCTCTTCTTCTCTGCTGATCTTCGACAGATCTCTTCTTCTCTTCTTCGACAGATCTCTTCTTCTCTGCTGATCTTCGACAGATCTACTGCTGCTGATCTTCGACAGATCTCTTCTTCGACAGAGAGAGGAGAGGAGAGGGAGATCTCATTCTTGAGACAGAGACAGAGAGAGGAGAGGGATATCTCCTTCCCCTTCTCGAGACAGAGACAAAGAGAGGAGAGACAGAGAGAGGAGAGTTTAGGTTTAGGTTTTGGTTTAGGTTTTTATAGTAAATGCGATTTGAAACGGTCCGGACAGGTCCAACCCGGACCGTTTCTTTTTAAAAAATAGAAATCGGGACCGGACCATTTTTTAACGGATCCGGACCGATCCGAACCGTATCTAAAAATATAAAATTAAAATCCGGACCGTTTAGAGCAAAACGATCCGGTTCGGTTTAAACCCGCGGATCCTCGACCCGTTTGCCCACCCCTACATACATACCTCTAATCTATAAGTTTTTATGTCATAGGAAATACAGATCAATGATAGGGATAATATCAATTTCAATTGTATTACGCTCAAATAACATCGTGGAATAAACTCGGTAAAGATCATAGGATTTCTTCAATCTGATCAGTGGCAGTTTTCCATGCCTCGATGTAAATCCAACCGTTGGATGAACTCGAAATAAACCTATAAATTTTCTATGGATGTTTTCAAATTTAGCATTTTGACTATGGGAAGATCTTGATCCACTGCAAAACTTTACACTGCACAAAGCTGTTTTCTATTTCTAAATTTAACAAAATCTTAGTTCTCTTTTAATTCAACTATTTTTCACGAAAATTATAATACAATACTAAATGAATTTATAGATTTATTTATGTATTAAAATCTAACCCAAAATTCATGGATTTATATATCTAAAGAGAATTAGAGAATCAAGAACACTTACTTCTACTAATATTCGTTAATTCTACCAATACATATCTAACAAAATATAATATAAGAGTGAGAAAAACTCACAATCACTACTTTTTTTTTTTTTTTAAATCGCACTTATAAAAACTATACTTCAATTATATCCAAAGATTATATACTAAATCTTTATAATAAAGAGAATGAAGAAAACTAATAGAATATTTATAAAGAGAAGGAAGTAAAGAACTCACATTTTACTTTTCTATTCCTTTCCCATTTTCTTTCTTCCTTTGTTCCTTCTCTTCTTCTCCTTTTTTTTCTACAGACTTTCTATGCGGCTGGGAAGAATCAAATCTCTATTTAACCAACCTAAAGGCAAAACCCTACAAGATTAAAATTTCCACAACATTATATTGACACCCCTTATTTATTTAATTAGTTATTATATGACTCAACTTCAAAATTTAATAAAGCCCTAAAAATTTATGATGTGCCATAATTAGGGTCGTTACATTATACACGCCTCAAAAGGAATCTCATCCCGAGATTCACTGGATGAATAGCTCCGGGTGTAACTGTTTCACCTTGTCCTCTAGTTCCCAAGTTACATCATTCTCCTTTTTCACTCCACTGATATTTCACCAAATTCACTATCCTTCTGCGGAGTTGTTTCACATCAAGATCCACAATCTTGATCGGTCATGCTACTTGGGTGAAGTCGTCATTAATCTCAATTTCTGTGGGTTGGACGATGTGAGCAGGATCCTTCACACACTTCCTCAACATGGAAATGTGAAACACATCATGAACAGCTGATAAGCTCGGTGGCAAGGCGAGTCTATAGGCTAAACTCCCTATTCGAGCAATGATCTCAAATGGTCCCACAAATCTAGGACTTAACTTCCCTTTCTTACCGAACCTCAATACACCACTCATAGGTGAAACCTTGAGAAAGACAAGGTCCACAACCTGAAATTCTACCCCCTTACGCTTCCGATCAGCGTAACTCTTCTGTCGGCTTTGAGCAGTTCTGATCTGCTTTCTAATAATTTGCACCTTCTTCGATGTCTCCCAGACCACCTCTGGCCCCAGCAAAACTATGTCACCAACCTCCGCCCAACAGGATGGTGATCGACAAGGTCTCCCATATAAAGCCTCAAACTGGGCCATGCCAATACTAGAATGATAATTGTTGTTATAAGCAAGTAACCCTATGAGAGGTAAATAATCCTCCCAACTACCACCAAAATCGAGCACACATAGCAT
The DNA here is from genome assembly GCA_963556465.1 of Berberis vulgaris. Taxonomy (NCBI): domain Eukaryota; kingdom Viridiplantae; phylum Streptophyta; class Magnoliopsida; order Ranunculales; family Berberidaceae; genus Berberis; species Berberis vulgaris. The sequence goes on along the minus strand of OY747130.1, from coordinate 29,220,909 downwards.
ATCCTCTAGAACCTGATTCACCCGCTCCGTCTGACCATCAGTCTGAGGATGATAAGTTGTACTCAAATCTAGTATCGTCCCCATGGCTCGCTGAAAACTCTCCCAGAACTCAGATGCAAACAAGGGATCTCTGTCCGACACAATGGACACTGGTACCCCATGAAGCCTAACTACCTCAAGGATGTATCGTCTGGCTAACTGTTCGGTAGTACGGTGCACACCAACCGGAACAAAATGCGCGGACTTAGTCAAACTGTCAACTATAACCCAAATTGACTCATTACCTCGTCGGGTATTCGGTAAGCCATCTACAAAGTCCATAGAAATATTATCCCATTTCCAGATAGGAATTTCTAATGGCCGCAACAAATCTGAGGGCCGCTGATGCTCGGCCTTCACTTGTTGACAAGTGAAACATCGTGATACATAATCTCCCACATCCTTCTTCATACCGTCCCACCAGAAAGTTCGCTTCAGATCATGATACGTTTTTGTGCCTCTTGGGTGAATGGTAAAACGTGACTTATGAGCCTCATCCATAATTTCTTTATTCAACCCCTCGATCTTGGGCACACAAAGTCTCCCATGAAATCTCAAACCACCATCGGACTCAACTGACCACTCTGAGAGACAATCATCTAGATTATCAAGCACCAAGTCCTCTAATTTGCTCATCAAACGAGAATCCTTATGTTGCTCATCTAAAACCTTGCTGATAAAAAAAGGTCGAACATATAAACTACCAACATAAGTCGTGTTCGTCCCCTGGACAAGCTGAACATCACAAGAAGAAATAGCCTCAAGAGACTTCCATTCCTCCACCATAAGTGAAGCCATAACAATGTGTTACCGACTAAGAGCATCGGCTACCACATTTCCCTTACATGGGTGGTAAAGGATCTGAAAATCATAACTACTAATGAACTCCACCCACCTTTGTTGTCTCATATTCAGCTCCTTCTGCAAAAAAAAAATATTTGAGACTCTTGTGATCCGTGAACAACTCAAAATGCTCCCCATAAAGGTAGTGTCGCCACATCTTCAAAGCAAACACAACTGCCGCTAATTCCAAATCATGGGTAGGATATCGCCTCTCATGAAGCTTCAATTGTCGTGAGGCGTATGACACAACCTTCTGATTCTGCATTAATACACAACCCAGACCTGTGCCACTAACATCAGTGAAGACCACCAACTTCCCACCTTGCACTGGAATAGTCAGAATGGGCGCAGTGGTTAGTCGGTGCTTCAACTCTTGAAAAGCCTTTTCACACTCATTGGTCCAAATAAACTGAACATTCTTGAGGGTCAACTTAGTTAAAGGGGCAGCAATAAGAGAAAACTTCTCGATAAATCTTCTATAGTAACCAGCTAACCCTAAGAAGCTTCTCACATCCGTTGCATTAGTAAGTTGTTTCCAATCCCTCACTGCTTTCACCTTATCAGGATCAACTGCTATACCCTGACTAGAAACAACATGCCCTAAGAATTTTACCTCTTTCTCCCAAAAATGGCACTTGATAAATTTCGCATACAATTTCTGATTTCTCAAGGTCTGTAACATTGTCCTGAGATGCTCTCTGTGCACTGCTTCACTACGGGAGTAAACCAAAATGTCATCGATAAAAATAATGACGAATTTGTTCAAGTATGGTCAAAAGATCTGGCTCATCATGTCCATGAAAAAGGCTGGGGCATTTGTCAATCCAAAAGGCATAACGGGGAACTCATACAATCCATATCTCGTACGAAAAGCCGTGAAAAGAATACTATCGTCCTAACACCCATCTGATGATATCCAATTCTCAAGTCAAACTGAGAAAACACCATTGCTCCCCTCAACTGATCAAGAAGATCGTCAATTCGAGGCAACGGGTACTTGTTCTTGATAGTCCTCTTGTTCAGCTCCCTATAGTCAATACACATCCTCAAGGTACCATCCTTTTTCGAAACGAAAATTGCGGGTGCTCCCCACGGAGGATTACTAGGACGTATGAATCTGGTTCATACACACCTCAAAAGGATTACACATATATACATTAACATGAATAAACATGTCAATAAATATATCCGAATAAAACAAAGCAAAAACACTAAAATTACCCTTTTTGCAACATCTCATCCAACTGGACTTTCATCTCGTTCAACTCCTTCGGTGCCATCGGTACGCCTCTTTAGAGATAGGAGCGGTTCTAGATACTAAATCGATTTGAAACTCAACTTCTCGCCTAGGTGGCAAGCCAGGAGTTTCCTGAAATACATCCTCATAATCTCTTACCACTTCTACATCTCAGATTTCTTTCGCCGACGTCCCCACCGAGTATAGAAAACTAGACATCACTGACTCTTCACCATTTCCACAAGTGTGAGAAACAGGGGGCATGCCTGGAGCATGAATGGAAACTATCTTCTTTGCACAATCCAGCGTGACTATGTTCTTACACAACCAATCTATTGCCAAAATCATATTAAAACCCTCAAAGTCAAGCACAATCAAGTTGACAAGGAACACTTTGTCGAGGAAGGAAATCTTAAATTTTTTACATAATTCATTTAATGTCACCGAGCCTCCAAAAGGGGCTGTAACACATAATGGTACAGCAAGTGACAAAGTTTTCAACATTTTTCGATTAACCAAACGTCGAGATATGAAGGTTTCTGTCATGACCCGATCCACATGATACTCTACAGCTTACCCATAACCACATTTTGATGATCCCCTAGACTCTCCCTAGCCTAGGGAAAACTGTGCTTTGATACCAAACTATCACACCCCGATTTTCAAGAAAAACGAAATCCTAATATCCGCATGGGATTATCCGTTTTTCCCAAAATTCGGGACATGAATGTCATTCACTAAAAGTAACAGTTGGCATCCACGAGAAATAATCAAATGCACAAATTTACGAAATTAAATGGAAATAAGACAACTGATAAAAAAAGCCCATCAAAATAAAGGAAAAAATATATTAAATCTCGTAGAACCAACTCTGAGAAGTTCAACTAATCATGAATGTATCTCTCTCAATAAATAAATAATAAAAACTCAAAGTTCTATTATAAAAGGTTAAATTGTCACCTAACAGACAAAAGGACCTAGACACTCGAACAACGTGCAACTCCCCAGCAATACTTGTCACGTACGAAATGAACTTCTCTAAGCTCACCTAAAACTACCAAATCCTGAAACAAGCTAGTCGGCTACATTCCCAAAGGAATGTACCCAAGAAGCCAAAGCCCACTTGGGTTAACAATTAAGCTAGTGTGAAATTTTTTATTCCAAAAATAAATAAATACGAGAAATAGCATGGCATGACAGGAAAATATAGTACGACAAAATAAGCAAAACAAAATAGGTAGTTCCTCCACGAGGCGAATGTATAAAACCAATTATAGTTTCTAATATATTTTCATAACTATTTACCTTAAATACACCTGTCCTATGGAAACTAACCGTTGAAAGTCAGACCTGTAGAGAATGTTAGTAGACCTGCCATCCTGTACTGAGTGATTATAAGGCAATAATTGTATTATTCTATTTACTCAAGATTTATCGACCAATAAATTATTTATGTTACCCCATTTATCCATTTATAATGAACGGATCACTTAGACTATACCACATTCGCACCACCTCCGTGCCGAACGTACATGCCCGTATGCCTCTCTTATATAAAGGAGGACTTTTCCGTCATCCATGCCCAAGTGGGGACACATCACATACATGCATGCGTCACCGGATACCCCTAACTATATGAGTAACAAAAAGCCACTCTTGGGCTATGATTGCGCATAATGTCACGTCACATTTTTGACGGATAATATCAAAGCCTATCTTAGGCACAAAATTCACCTCATTTCCGCAAGACTAACCCGAATGTTATTTTAGTTTTTCTATAAGAAATAAACACACCACATCTGCAAGACAACCCGAAGGTTATTTAGTTTCTCTATAAGAGAAATGAAGTTCACAAACAACAAGAGGTGTGGTATTTCTAAGTGATACAATTTCAGATGATTTAAATTTTAAGAAACAAACGTACTTCATGTCATTTATTGCAATATCAGAAAATTTCCTTCATAATGACATTTTGTCATTAATAAATAAATCCATAATAGTATCCACCTATTAATTGTAGGGAAACATCTCATTTGGCATTTGGCAAAAATCAATAATTTCATCACAATATCCCACCCCATTATTTGGGATCCGGGGGGGGGGGGGGGGGGGGGCTCCTGCGCATAGTGGGCTGGAGGGGGTCCTGCGCAGGTGTCTCAGCCGTTGGATCAAAATCCAACGGCTCATATCAATTGGATTTGAAATGCAGATGTAATTTAAAATTTTGTTTCCTGCCCAAAACTCCCTCCTTTGATATGATATGAGCCGTTGGATTTTGATCCAACGGCTGAGACACCTGCGCAGGACCCCCTCCAGCCCATTGTGTGCAGGAGCTCCCTCGGATCCCATTATTTGGGGCAATCAACATTTTCATTTTAATCAAAGGATTTTCTCAACAGTATATTATACACTGAAATAAATCGATATTTGATAAGACCAATTCAATTTAATTCTATCAGTATATTAGAAATCCAATCCATACCTTTATTCAATTAAACCTATCAATTCAGTTCTGGGCTTAACTATTCAGTCCAATCGAAATCATTATCCAGCAAACAACTATTCAGATTCTTGGGCTTAACTATTCAGTCCAGCCCAATTAGTTTTACAGCACACTAACTATTTAGTCCTGCCCAACTCTATTTGTGCCATCTTCTTCTCCTACACATACATACCTCTAATCTATAAGTTTTTATGTCATAGGAAATACAGATCAATGATGGGGATAATATCAATTTCAATTGTATTACACTGAAATAACATCGTGGAATAAACTCGGTAAAGATCATAGGATTTCTACAATATGATCAATGGTGGTTTTTCCTGCCTCGAGGTAAATCCAACCGTTGGATGAACTCGAAATAAAAACTAAACTTCAATTATATCCAAAGATTATATACTAAAGCTTTAGAATAAAAAGGAGTAAGAAAACTAATAGAATTTTTATAAAGAAAAGGAAGTAAAGAACTCACCTTTTACTTTTCTATTCCTTTCCCTTTTTCTTTCTTCCTTTGTTCCTTTTCTTCTTCTCCGTTTTTTTTTTCCTACAGACTTTCTATGCAGCTGGGAAGAATCAAATCTCTATTTAACCAACCTAAAGGCAAAACCCTACAAGAGTAGGGTTTGCACAACATTATATTGACACCCCCTTATTTATTTATTTAGTTATTATATGACTCAACTTCAAATTTTAATAAAGCCCTAAAAATTTATAATGTGCCATAATTAGGGTCATTACATCAACATCAAACTCAAAAGGGTGAATCCATTTTAGGTTGAGTATGAGCGTGCTCCAATGGCCATTTTAACAAACCCTTTTAAAAATCTTTGAAAATCAAATTATCCTGAAAAAAACATGGAAAATATTTCTTACAGAATTTTAAGGGGCAAAAGTACAGATCAGATAAAATATGCTAGCTATGTTTAATTCAATTATCTTTTACAAACAGTCCTTGATTATTTTACAAACTCTATACAGTCCAAAATAATGCAGAACATCTAATGCAGAGTCCTTGATAAGCTAGTTTTTAAGTCTGGGATCAATAGTGAAAACAATGTTTTCATAGTGGACTTCAATGGATTATTGTACTAATTGCTCAAGAACTACACAATACCTTGGATTCTAAAGCCAGTTAGATGCTTGCAGCTGGGACTCTGAGATGCTTGTTCCAACCTGAGACAACATGCAAAAATTTATTCAAACAAATAACCTTCATCACAAACAAAAAACATGAAACCTAATAATAATTTCATCAAGGGAGAATGATATAAAAAAGTACCTTAGGGAGAAAAGATCCTTCAATCCAAACTGATGATCAATCAAGAGAGATCCTTCGATCTTCTTCTTCGACCAAGGCAACAACTTCAGGTCAGGTCATTCTTCTTCTTCTACAAATCAATTCTTGTTGATGAATCAAACAGAAGAGACAAACTGATGATCGATCGAGAGAGATCCTTCTTCTTCTACAGATCAACAACTTCGTATCGATCGAGATGGGGAATCAAACAAGCAGAGAAGAGATAAAGAAAATACGACAACAGATAAGAGAGGGGAAGAGAAGAGCAGTAGACCACGATTTCTTCTAACTTCCAATTTTAGGTTTAACTTGTAAATGTGATTTGAAATGAGTCCAACCCGGACCGTTTCTTTTTAAACAATAGGAATCGGGCTCAGACCGTTTTTTAACAGATCTGGACCGTATCTAAAAATACAAACTTAAAATCCAAACCGTTTAGAGCAAAACGATCCGGTTCGGTTTGAACCCACGGATCCTCGACCTGTTTGCCCAACCCTAGCTACATTAGCTGAGTTGTCTTGAGAAGTGACAGTAGTTATTCTTACAAGCAAACAAAATTGTTCTTTCATGAATTTTCTATTAGGAATGAATGAGTTATATATCTTGATTACAGTAAGAAATGTGTGCATGAGATCTCTACAGTGATGATTATATTTTGAGTCGTTTGGTCTTTTTTGTTATCTCAATTGGTAGTTTTTTGGGAGTCAAAAAATTAAATCCTTCCATCATGTTCTTTTTTGCTTAGGGTTGTGTAGTTATAATTTGTTAGGTATATTGTGATTTGTGAAAATCGTGCTTCCTAATTAGTATAAAGCTATTAAGTAGAATGCTTTCTTGGTTAGCAATACAATTTCCATCGCTCTGTGATTAATTGAGTTTTTTTTTTTTTTTTTTTTTTTTTTTTTTCGGTTTTTTGAGTTTCATCTTTCAGCAAACTCGAACCGAAATGTATCTTTCTATCACGCTATAATCGTGCAACCATTAGGTTTTTTTTTTTTTTCTCCAAGTCCCTCATATCCTCTCATCTGTCTACAACTTTTTATCCTTTCTTCCACAATGCAAGCTCCCTAAAATTTTATTTTGTTGTTTTTACTGTTTCTCTTGTTTGTTCTGCAGGTCTCCGGCGTTGTGCGATTCCATTTCAAGTTTTCCCGCTCCCCACTTCGACTATCCACTTCCCAACTTCTTTTACCATGAATATTCATTCCTATACACACACCTATAACAAAAACATCCCTAAACCCACCTCATCCTCAACACCCACCTCATTCCTACACCATTGCCACTTTCAAATATTGTATATGCTCCTATATTTACCAAGAACACCATTGTTATTTTTCATTATTAATGGCTCCCTTTGGTCTTTGTGGTACCACCCACCCCAATTGGAATATCATCAGATCTAGTCAGTTCTTTTCATACCAATGCCAAGCCATTCAGTCCTACCTCTCATACATTTTCTATCACCTACATATCATTTTCTTCGCCATCGCTTTCATATCATCAACATCACGCACCTCTTACCTTTTTTTTTCCATGAATATCCTTTCATGTTTCCGATGAGCTACTATAATGAGATACAACCAACCCCGCCAGTGTGTCATATCATCCCCGATGGACACCAATCATTTCTTGGGCGAAATTTCAACAAGAAGGAAGAGGCTCTCATTTCCACCTACAAAAATAGATGCAGCAAACCTCAACAATTAAACTAGAGATTGGATAATAAACTTAGGCAGTCCTCTCTTACTGACAGCTAGAGCAGTTCAATGGTTAGAGCTTGTCGGATGGTACCACTAGGTCATGGGTTCAAACCCAACTTACAACATCTTTATGGGTTCTGGGATCCTATTAAAAACCCTGCTTGCCTTTAAAAAAAAAAACAAAAAAAAATTCAAGGGAGAGAGACGATTCTAGGGCTTGGGGGAGAGAGGCGATTCTACTGTTCATCTACAGTTCCCTCGATCTACTGTTGCTACAGTAGATTCGAGTTACTGTTCACGCAATGTTGACGTTTTGTGCTTGTGTTGCTGCTGATCTGCATCAAACTCCATGACTCTTGAAGGCCTGATCGAACAAGGATGACCACAACTCCTTCGCAACCCCCAAGTCTCTATATCCTCTCTCGTGGAGAGACTCAAGAACGCAAGAGGGGATCTGATCCTTGCCCTATGTCGACTGGAACAGGAGAGGTGAAGGACCGAGTTGCGGCTGCAATGAAGTCGTTGCCTGATGATCTAAGATCAGGTCTTGCAGCGTTGAGAAACACAAACAAAGATGCATTTTTCCATCTCCTTAACGACCTAGGGTTTCAAGGGGTGCAGCCGTCATGTGCTAATGAAAAAGAAGCGGAGAGTGCAATGAAGAATACAAATGATGCTAGCGTGGACTGCAATATTTCAGCACATACTGTAAGTTCAAAACCGCCTGCTGATTTAAAAACTGCAAATACAGTCAGTAATGGACCAATACAAACTGCGAGCACATACGTAGAACCTGTCCAGAAACCAAGATCTTTTCAGTACATGGATTGGGCGTCTAAACTTAAACAAAACATTAACACCGGCATAACCAAACTTAAGTTTGAGCAGCCGGCGATGATTGCAGGAAAGAAAGGTGTTCATGTGAATGTTGCAGAGTTTGAAAAATGTATTGAAGAATGTGAACAGCTGGTGGTGGGCAGATTCGTAGGCAAACGACTTGCATTTTGGTTTGCAAAGGAGTATCTGAGTCGTGCATGGGGTACCAGCAACTTTGAGACGATGTTGCATGGAGAACATACGTTCTTGTTCAAGTTTAGGGACGATACAACCCGTAGTAAGGTGCTGGAAACATGATCTATACATTTTGCGAGCAGGTTGTTTATTATAAGGCCATGGACACCTAGTTTAGAAGGAGAAAATCAGATATTGAGTTCTATCCCGATTTGGGTTACTTTAAGAAAGGTACCGCTGTTCATGTGGAACCCCGAGGGTCTACAAAAGATTCTAGCGTTATAGGCATTCCTTTCATGCTTGACAAGGGAACCGAAGAGAAAACAAGATTGTCTTTTGCTTGAGTTTGCGTGGAAATTGATGCAAGTAGTCAACTTCCAAAGGCGATTCCTATTGAAATCAATGAGAAACTATTGAATGTAGATGTCGAATATGCATGGTTACCTACGAAATGTACAATTTGTAAAGGGTTTGGACACAACAACAAGAGCTGCCCTAACAACAAGGCAACTAGTCAACCCATTGTACAAGTTTGGCGAGAAAAGAATAAGGAAGAAGATGAGCCTGGGAAGAATGAGGGCTGGATTGTGTCGTTAGGGAGGCATTCATTCGTGCCAAAGAAAACTTCGCAACCAATGGGCACGAGTGCTCCTTCTAAACCAAGCAATGTAGCGCATACTAACACTGTAGAAAGTAGACAAAATCTTGAACAAGGGCAAGAAGTAGTGGCTGATGTAACACAACAAAGTGAAACACAAGATATGGAGGAACCTGCAATTGTTGTTATGGAAGAGGAGAATAATACATGGCTGAATCAGAATAAAGGAAATGAGAAGGGGCAAGAAATAGTTGCAGAACCAGGTTGTAAGCTTGCTGGATCAGGACAAGATACACCTACCATAAACCTGGGGAGCGCGCAAACATTAGAAGTGGGAGAAAACAGTAAGAAGAACAATGAAATAGGTGTTGATTCATCATTTAAAATAACCGATCCAGGGTTGAATTCAACTTCAATTCAGGTTGCTTTAATCCAGTGTCTGCAGGAAGAAGACAATGAAGAGGACATCAGTATGAGGCAGTTCAGTGAGGAGTATGATGCGAGGACAATGTCAGGTTTTGTACTCCCTATAATAGGAAGAGAGATGACACCACAGAAGGATAAGTTTTCATCAATGTGCAATGGTCCTCAGACTAGCCTAGTGATGACAGCATCACTTACGAAGAACCTACATATTGGATGAGGTAATACTACACAGCCCAGAACAAGGCTTTCAAAAGACCCCAAGTCGCAAGCAAGACTTAACTCGATACTCAACAATAGGAATTCTTTTGCAGTGCTACAACAAGAGGAGACACACAATGATCATCCAGGTAATTGATGATGATTATTCAGATAGAATGCAGATGTTTATTGGATGCTTGTATGGATGCTAGGTTGAAACTAGCATTCAATGGATATATTTTCAAGGTCCAGTGCTCTCCGGTTCTTTACAATGACTTTTCTTACATACTGAGCCTTCCATTATGCATAGGTCATATCATGAGGATGATTCAAGGGTTGATTGGTGCGTGCGAATTAGTTAGATTATGGCAGGTGCATCAAGAAACGACTATTGTAGCAAACCATCTTGCAAGTCTACTTCCCATCTTGGAGATTGTTGAGCTAGATATATTTAGGTTGCTAGTTGACAATTTAATGGAATCTTCTATTTACATTGATGATGTAAGGAGTGAACGTATGAGCGATTGTATTTTGATCATCATCGATTTTTATTAATATAAAGGTTTGGGGACCCTCAAAACCCCTGCTCACTTTCCAAAAAAAAAAAAAAAAAAAAAACAGCTAGAGCAGTTGGATGTTCTTCCTTCACATGCTTATGATACAGAGAGATATGAGTTCATTGATTTCATTCTCCTTGATGGATGCTCAAATGAAAGCATCGTCTTTTGACTCTTTTAATACAACTGGTCGGAGTTTCAAGAAATCATCGCCGGAGGAATTGACAATAATTACTTTGTCAGCGGTGGTAGCTTACCAACAAACATTAGTGCAATTTAATTTGAACTTTTCTAGAGAGCCAGGCCAGGCAAGCCAGGCCTAGCGCGGGCCTGGCTCTCAAGAATTTTCAATTTAATTTAGCCAAAGTCAAGGCCTTACCTCCAGCAGCACACCAAGAATAAAATTCAAGACACCTTAAGTCAAATGCTCCATTTATGGTAACGGTCGTTCAACAATCTCACCTTTTAGAGTGATTCTAGGGAGCAAGGGAGGCCCCTCACCGCCCACCCTCCTCGGGATGAGTGAGGGTGCGCATCTCGAGGAGGGTGGGCGGTGGGGGGCCTCCCTCGCTCCCTAGAATTTCACCACCTTTTAATAATGGTCGTTATGACGGTCACAAAGCAATCAGTCAAAACCGGGGCTGGGCAAGTACGGGTAACCAGCCCAAAAGCTAAAAATCGAAAATCGGCCCGAAAAATTCGGGCCCGTGTTTATGAGAACCGAAATCGAACCGAGTTGACCAGGTAACCGAAGTCCCGGTTAACCGATTTACGGGCCGGTCTCGGTCCTAAGAGCAAAAAGATGCTTCTACAGTATAAAAAAAAAATACTGGAACCATACAACAAAATTAAAAAAATTACAAAAAAAATTATATCAAAAAATTATAGCATACAACAAAAATTATATTAAAAATTACAAAAAAAAAATACAACAAATTACAAGATCAGATTCAAGATCTGATATGTGATCAAGATCTGATCTGATCAAGATCAAGATTTGATCAAGATATGATCTGATCAAGATCAGATCGATCGAGATCGAGATCAAGATCCGAACGAGATTGAGATCAGATCCGATCGAGATCGATATTAGATCTGATCAAGATCGAGATCAAGATCAAGATCAGATCGAGATCAATATCAGATCCGATCTGAGATCAAGATCAGATCCGAGAAGATCTCTCTGCCTCCGCTGTGAGAAGATCAGATGAGAAGATCTCTCTGCCTCCGCTGTGAGAAGATCTCTCCGCCTCCGCTGTGAGAAGATCAGATCCGAGAAGATCAGATCAAGATCTCTCGGCCTCAGCTGTGAGAAGAGGCGTCCGCGGCTTCGCTCCGCTGTGAGAAGGGAGGGGAGAGGGAGGCGGCCTCAGATCGGCCTCCGCCTCCGCTGTGAGAAGAGAGGGGAGTGGGATGGGAGAGGGAGAGGGAGGCGGCCTGAGAAGAGGCGTCCACGGTTTCCTCGCCATTTAGAATTTCTGGTAAATGTGAGAATGAGGAAACTGTGAGACTCTGTGATGAATGTGAGAATTTCTGGAGAATTTGAATGTGAATGTGAGACTCTCTGTGAAGTTGAGGGGAGAGAGAATTAATTAAGTGAAGGAGTCGGGTCGGGCCGGTTACCCGACGGGCTTCAGAAATGAAAACCGAGGCCCGGACCAGAAACTTCGGGCCGGGCTGGGCTTTTACAACCAAATTTTTTTTAAGTAATTAAAACCGATCCAATCGGTTCGGTTGTCGGTTCAGTCTTGATTTTCGGTCCCAAATGCCCACCCCTAGTCAAAAGAGTAACGGTTTAGTTGATCATTCTTTATTTAACGGACGTTATGACGTCGAGACAGATCCGTCAGCTGGCACATCAGACTCTTGTTTTCACTTGACTACTTTAACGGCCGCTTTAACAGCACGTCAGACTTTAGAGATTGAGTTACCAGCATCTCTAACGGCGCGTCAGACTCTTGTTCGTGAGTTAACGGCTGCTCTAACGACCATTCACACAACTTTTCAGCCAATAGTAGTTATGATGCAATATCTTTCTCATGTAAAAAGTGTCCGGCTAGCCTTTTTGCTATTTGAAAGTGACACTTTATTGTTGGTGGGGTCTTCTAATGTCAAATTTGACGGGGACTCAGATTCAAAGGTTGGGTTTTTAATGTCTCCATTGATGGCTACTGGTTATGATGCTTGGGCGGTTATGCCAATAACAGGACGCACCAGCATTGTTAAAAATTATTCTCTCGATTGGCCATCATTAAAAAAGGCCAAGCTCACGGCTACTTATGCTCAACAACTCTATGATCAAGAGAGTTTTGTTCTTACCCCAGTGGTGGTCGCGTTCATACCAACAGTTGTATCACCTCGATATCTATGCATTAGTGCTCTCTTGGAGCTATCAGGTCATTGCATCACACTACTCCCAAAATTTATTGAGGTTTTTCAGGTTCTGGCGACCGCCGTAGAAGAGTCGTCTAAGTTCTCATGATTCTTTCTTGGAACGCCAGGGACATTGGGTCTGCCAAAGCGTTCCGAAATCTAAAGATCTTGCTCCATCAATCCAATTCAGATATTCTTTTTTTGTCAGAAACCAAAGCCATATCTTCTTCCATGAAACGCTTGCGCCAGAGACTCGGATTTAGACACAGAGTCTCAGTTGCAACTAATGGACTTTCAGGTGGCATTACACTTTTCTGAAAAGAAGGTATTCATCTCACCATCCTTTCTTGGTGTAAATATTATTTTAATTTTTCTATTACTAATTATTTTGCCCATGATATTTGTTCAGCTTTGTTTGTTTACGAGGAACCAAATCCTTCTCTTAGAAATGCTTTTTGGTATAACTTGACTAAATTGTATGATCTACAACTCCTTCCTAGTCTAATTATTGGTGATCTCAATGCAATCCTACAACCCGAAGATAAATTAGGTGGCATAAAACCTACAAACTTCAAATTCAGTCACCTTCGCTCTTTCATGGAAAAGTTTGATATAATGGATTTCCCTCTTAATGGCTCTAACTTTACCTGAAATAATAAACGTAAAGATATGAACGATATTAAAGCCAAATTAGATAGTGTTTTAGTTTCAACTGACTGGATGCAACCTTTTCTATCTGCTTTAGCTCGGACTATTCACACATCTTCCTCGAATCATAGAGTTATTTCCTTACAACCGATATCTAGAGTGAACAATGGGCCTAAACCGTTCAAATTCTTTCAAATGTGGGATAAGGACCCTATATGTCATCAGATCATTGCCTCGTCTTAGGCCTCTAGACAACATACTCGGCCACAACATTATTTTCACATTAAAACAAAAAAAAACTCGATTATCGCCTTTTTAGATGGAATAAATTTGAATTCAATAATATTCAGTTGAATATCAATGAAACCATGTCAACCCTAGACAGGCTTTAGAATGCTCCTCCCTTTGCGGATAATGCTAATGCTATCTCTGTCCTTGAAGATAGGCTTTTAGAACTATATCACCGGAAGGAACTATTCTGGATAAACAAGTCAGGCTCATCTTGGCTCCGAGATGGCGATAGGAACACCAAGTTTTTTTTTATTTCTGAACTCTGTTGTGCCATAAACAAAATCTTATCATTCGTCTGAAGGATGATACAAATGTTTGACATTTAGAACACCAGGGGATTGGTAACACCCTCAATACCTACTGCAAGAACATTTTCCAATCTTCTGCTCATGTTCATTGCCCGGATATCATTTCCCTCTTTCCCCCTATGATCTCCCCGGAAGATAATGAGCTTATTCTCACCATCCATACGGAAGAAGAATTTAAAAATGTTATTTTCGACATGGGTAGCCACAAAGTCCCAAGCACTGATGGCTTTCACGTCTTCTTCTTCAAACATTACTGAGAGGTGGTCAAGCTAGATACCATCGAGGTGGTACATTACACTAGGCTTATGGATCCCAAGCTTAATGAAACACTCATCGCCCTTATTCCCAAAATCCAAAACCCTGTCATCCTTGACAAATTCAGGCCGATAGGTTTATGCAATGTGATTTACAAGGTTATATATAAGATTCTTGCAAACCGCTTGAAACATTTCCTTGATCAAATAATTTCTCTCAATCAATGGGCTTTCCTTAAAGGTACAAGGCTGGATGGCCATCAAAATTGACATGGCCAAAGCTTATGATAGAGTTGAACGATCATTTTTTTTTCAAATCCTTAATCAATTTGGCTTCTCCGAAGGATGGATCCGGATGATTGAGCAATGTGTCTCGACAACATCGCTTAGAGTCATTCTCAATGGGACTCCTTTAGATACTATTATCCCGACCAGAGGCCTCAGACAAGGCGATCCTTTGTCACCATATTTCTTTATTCTAGTCACGGAAGCTCTTTCGCGTTTACTGGTTAAAACAGATAGCGAGGGCCTTATCAAAGGTATTTGGATCCGCCGGAATTCTCCCTCTATCAGCCATATGCTCTATGCGGATGACTTGATGATTTTTTGTAGAGCCTCATTGGAAGAAGCACATTTCATCAAGGACATTCTTCTTGACTATACCACGGCTTCAGGGCAAGATGTCAACTATGAAAAGTCATCGGTTTACTTCAGTTCCAATGTTCACAATAGACATACTAAGATGATTCTTAGAATTCTAGGATCCAAGAAGTATAACCCTAAGGTGAAATATCTAAGCTCCCCTTTCTTTCTAAGAAGAAAACAACTGATTTTAGTTCTTGATCGATAAAGTCCACTCCAAGCTTTCTAGTTGGAAAGCAAAATGCTTGTCCCAAGCTGGCAGAACAGTTCTTATCAAAACAGTTTTGAACTCTATTCCCATTTACACCATGCAAACTTTTTGCTTCCAATCTCAATCACAACTAAATTGGACAACATTGCCCGAGATTTCTAGTAGAATGGTGCAAATGAGAGAAGTCTAAACTTACTTGCACTTGGCAGAGGATTACGTTACCACGGGCTCTTGGTGGTCTCAACATCCAACTTGTGAGAACCAGAAACCTGGCTCTAATGGCTAAAAATATCTGGAATATACTCTCAGCGCCTGCAAACACCCGTAGCTTGCAAATGAAAACAATTTATTTCCCGGGTAGAAGTTTAACCCAAGTAGCTAAGCGGGCATCTGTAGCCTTTTTTGCTTGGAGAGGCAATATCACCTCTCTAGCTGGAATGAAGAAGCATCTACTTTGGCAGATTCTCTTAGGAACAATATCAATATTTGGACTGATTCTTGGGTGAGGCCTGACCTTATTCTGGAAGACTGTGTCTTTCATCCCATTCCCGCTGTCATGCCGCAATCTATGTCTGATATCTGGATTGGTAATTCAGATCAACAAGGTCCTTGGAATGTCCTTCTTCTTCAATCCCTATTTCGTAATCCGATCATCAATGATATTTTGAATATCCATGTTAGACATACTTTGGATCCAGATAAACTTATTTGGTTACCGGACAAGAATGGCTAGTTTTCGGTCCGAAGTGCTGCCAAGGCCATCTTTAAAGACCTCAACGACAGTTTCACATCGGTTTAGACTCCTCCCCCTCTTCCCCCGACCAAGGTTAGAGATATCTGGCGCATCAAAGCCCCGCCAAATGCTCTTGAGCTTCTTTGGAAAATCGGTCATGATATCCTGCCGACCAAGACTAAGCTAGTCAAACTTTATGTTCCTCTAATGTTTGATACTTTTGCCAGAGATACGAAGAGGATGCCACCCATCTCTTATTCATCTGTCCAGTAATTCTTAAATTGTGGCACCTCGCCTCTATTCCCATCAATTCGGAAAGAGTTACCCACGACACTCCACCAACCATTCAGTATATGTTTGATTTCATGTGGAACACAGCCAATAGACATAAATCTGAAAAGGCAGAATTACTTGCCCAATTTGCGGTTGTTTTTCATACCATTTGGCAAGAACGTAATCATATGATGTTCGATCATTAGACTGTTACTTCTCAATAATTTCTTGTGAGGTTTCGCAATACTTGGAATGTTTAGAATTTTCAATGGTTCACTTGTCCATCTCGTCCTTCATTCTTGGGACACGAGTTCACTAAGATTAATTCGGTCGCCTCCATTCTGAATTTTCCAAGTCCTCAGATGGTGCCTACCAACACAAATCACACTTCTCCTAATCTGGTCTATGGATCATGGCTTGAGTTAGAAACTAAACTCCAGGTTGTTATTCAGTAGCAACTCCAGTCAGTCAAAACTCATCATATCAATGCTAGATCTAATTGGCTTAATCGCGTTCCTCTTACTTTTGATCCAGATACAGTTATTGTCACTTATGATGCTAGTTTTTTTTACTTTTCTAAACCAGGAGCAATATGAATTTTCCCAGTCACAATCTTTGGCCAAGTTCTAGCTAGAGTAGCCTGTCGTCTACTAGAGAGGATCCATGACAGCACGTTGGCAGAGTGTCTTGCAGCGGAAGCTGCTCTTTTGCTAATCTAGGAAAAACAGTGGAAGAAAGTCTTTCTTCTGGGCGATTCGGGATTGCTTAACACCATTTTGTATGAAGACAAGCGGGATCACAAAACAACCATGAATTGGATGTGGTTTCCTATTATTAGTAGTATTAGACGACTTTTATCTTTCAACTGTAACTGGTATTGTAATTATATTTTGAGAGTACTTAATGTTGAAGCTTACTTGCTTGCAGCAACAATAGAACTTAATAGTTGTGATAGAGTTAATTAATATATATGCAATATGCTTTCATTAAAAAAAAAAAGTAGAAAACTTTCTTGCAGGATGAGAATTGCTTTCCGTAGAAGATGTTTTCCACAAACACGTAGCACACTGTGGCATCTAAGATATTCACAATGCTCTTAAATTCACAACCCTAAGAGTACTTTGCTTGGATTTCTCGATAAGTCCCATCTACATATCTTGGTTGTTTAAAATCTTACTTATTTGTCCAACATTTATTGACAAATCTCCTAGTTTACACGATTGCAATAACTCGTTAGCAATAACTAGGTTTCCGTATATTTCAAGCATAGTTGCCAAAATGCTCATCTTGTATCAGAAACCTAAATTCAAGATACAAGGATGTACATCCCTTCATCGTCCTTCTTTCGGAATACCAAAGATGTATCAATGTGGTTTAGATACAATATGTATCATATTGTTTATATCCTCTCATATTGAAGTTCTCTTTTGTATCTGATTGTGGTTGTTGTGATTTATTTGATACTGTGCACAAGTTTGTGAATTCTTTTTTATTTATATACATGAGGATTGAAATGTTCAATATCTTTGTGTTGTGAGGAATTTGCCATTTTCTGAGTTTTCTTATCAATGTTAGTTCCAGGGCACCATTGGAGGAATACTTGAGTTACCATACTGATCCTTAAATTGTGTTGGGAACTTTGATCAAGTTCTTCAATTATTTCCTAAGCTCAAAGATTTTTCGAAGTAATAGTTGTCCCATGTCACATGGGCTGGCTGCCTTTCCAACACATCATTACATGTATTCTATCAGAACTTGGCTAACTGGCGAGGAAACCAGCAAGGAAAACAGGGAGGGAGGGAGGGGGACCCTCCATCCCCTCGCGATGCGTGAGTCCCATCCCTTGCACATATCGCGAGGGGGATGGAGGGTCCTCCCTCCCTCCCTCGCTGGTTTCCTCGACAATTAGAATTGGGGATTCTATCATACACAATTTTTTTTTTTACATTTCACTTTTCAAGCTTTATGTGACGTCTTCATTAATGACTTGGATATGATAACTTGACTGAAAGTTTTGGTCCTCATGTAGTATTGCAAAAATCACAATCTTGTTGATCTTGATCTAAGTCATAATCCATTTGAATCTCCTGTTGCAGCTACTTGAATACTCGAGTTCTTTTCTGAGACCAATTCCAATTCCACCATTACCTGATTAGATGTATAACAAAACAAGTTTTTTAATTTACAAAGGTTTCTTGTTGCAGGTACTGATGCTGGGTCATGGCAACTGGGGCCAAAGTTCCATTTATGGCTTCAAACCGAAAGAAACTTGTTATACCTTGATTTGTTTGATGCTGGAATCTTAGATACCATGCCAACTTGGTTCTGGAATATTTCTTCCGACCATTGCTATCGAAATATCTCCCACAACCAGATAAAGGGGCAGTTGCTTAGTTTGTTCTACCTAAAACGGGTTGATTTTTCGTTCTTATCTACTTGAGATCCAACCTATTCGAGGGATTGTTACCACGGATCTCTCCAAAGGTGACTGAGTTGGATCTCTCGGGATCTATTTCATTGTTCTTATGCAACCCATTGACTAAATCGAACTCAATGTTAATACTCTTCGTCGGATAATCTCCTATGTTGGGGACCATCCTCAATGTTGAAATTATTGGCAATCTTTGAAACTGATAACACTAGACCAACAATTTTACTGGAGGTATACCAAGTTCCATCGGTTCTCTACTTCAGCTCTAGTCTTTACATTTGGATGACAACAACTTTTATGGAGAAATTTCATCTTCTATGAAAAATTACACAAAGTTAAAGAATTCAGATCTTGGTGAGAATGCATTATCTGGAAGTGTGTTTGCATTGGCTGGAACGGGTCTGCCAAACCTGCTAATTCCGCCCTTACGCTAAAATAAGTTTGAAGGGGCTATTCCTCCACAACTTTGTTATCTCACATCTCTTCCAAGTATTGGATATTGCTTATAACAATTTATCGGAAGGCATACCAAAATGTATTAGTAATCTGAGTGTCATAACCATCAATTATAACTAATGTGTCATCATATATAATTCTATGTACACTAGAAAGTTTTTTTGAGGCATCACAATTATTCATGTGAGTTGATCTCGGACATAGCAATAATCTTAGACTTGCAACAACCATTGACCTTTCAGGCAATAGTCTATCCGGAATATACCCAATTAACTCTCTAGTGCCCATTCTAGAGAGCGAGAGAGGGGCCAACACCGCCCACCCTCCTCGAGATGCGAGAGACTTACTCAACTCTCCAGTATTTGGAGATTGTATTCTTTGAACCTATCCTACAATCTTTTCGTAGGAATGATCCCTGAACATATTGGCAAAATGAGTTTACTGAAATCTCTTCTATTTGTATTTCTCAAAGCATGTTCATTTTGAACTTTTTGAGTCATTTGAACTTATCCAATAACAACTTGACAAGAAAAATCCCATCAAGCACTGAATTGCAAAGCTTCCGTGAGTTTAGCCACTTAGGCAACATTTTACAACCTCCTTGAAGGAAATAGAAAGATGCAGAAGAACTCAAGCATCTGAATCTCCTAATGATGGGGCAGGTGCAGGAGATAGTATTACCATTGAACAATATTACATTTGTTGGGATAGTGTTGGCTTGAATAGTCCCACATTAAGCAAGAAAGAGTTGTCATGATAGTTTATAAGAAGGTGGTGCACTCCTTAATAGCAATGCGGTATTCTGGAGAAAACCCCACACCACTAAGGCCCAGGTTGAGGGTCCAATATGGTGGTATTTAAGTTGGGGACAATATTGTTGCCTTAACAAGTGGTATTAGAGCTGACAGTTCAATTGGGAGTTGGCGAAGAGGAGGTGCAAGCGACACATCGTTCAAGGATAGTAGGTGCAGGGCAGCAAGTCAGGTCCAAGTGGAACGAATGTCCTCCAGGTGAATGATTCAGGCTTAGGCTCTGGATCTATGCCAAGGTGGTGTCTTACAAGTCCGGACGAGGTGGAGTTAGTGTGGTGGTTGCGACTACATAGAGCCAACAATACTGAGAATAGTTGAATCCATGCTAGGATGTGTGACAATTCGCCAATACTGGGAATAGTTGAATCTATGTTAAGATGCGTGACAATTCGCTTCAAATGTGAACATTGTTGGGATAATGTTGGCTTGAATAGTCTCACATCAAGTAAGGAGAAGTTGTCATGAACATTTATAAGGAGTGGTCCACTTCGTCATAGCAACAAGGCATTTTGGAGAAAATCTCACATCACCAAGGCCCAAGATGAGAGTCCAATATGGTGGTGTTTAAGTTGGGGATAATATTGTTGCTATGTATAGTGAACCAAGGGGTGTACACAAGTGCGTGACTCTCAAACAATTGGTATCAAAGTCGATGGTTCGGCTGGGACTTGGCGAGGATGATGTGCAGAAGACAAATCATTCAAGGTGAGTATGTGCAGGGGCAGCAAGTCAGGTCCAGGTGGAGTGCAGGTCCTTCAGGTGAACAATCCAGGGTGAGGCTTCAGATCCACGCCAAGAGGGAGTGTCCTACAAGTTTGTAAGATGTGGAGTTAGTGCGGTGGTTGCTACTAAGGTGAAGCCAACAACGCCGAGAATAGTTGAGCCCATACACCGAGTACTGCAGGTTCTCCAGATGAACGATCCAATGTGAGGCTCCAGATCCATGTCACAAGTCCGGACGATGTGGAGTTAGTGCGGTGGTTGTGACTAACATGGAGGTGTGTGACGCCTTAACAAGTGGTAACATAGTCGATGGTTCGGCTGGGACTTGGCGATGAGGAGGTGCAGATGACACATCGTTCAAGGAGAGTAGGCACAAGGCAGCAAGCCAGGTCTAAGCGGAACACATGTCATCCAGGTGAACAATCCAGGGCGAGCTTCTAGATCCATGCCAGAGGGAGTGTCCTACAAGTCCGGATAAGGTGGAGTTAGTGAGGTGGTTGCAAATAATTGAAGCCAACAACGCCTAACACATTTGTGTGTCGGTGGGATTGGTAGTTGGTTTGTTGGGTGTTTTAGTGAAACATAATTTATTTATCTTTTCATATTTTTGTTTTATCAATGACATATAATAGATTTGATATGTAACTCTAGTAGAGTATGCCCCGAGCCGTTGGCATTCCATATAATTTTATTTTTGCTAAATATTTTGTACTGAACACCTTATTCACTATATACTTTAAGGTAAAAATATATATTATAAATTTTAGAGTTATACTCAGTCAAACTTGAATCAGTTGGGAAAAAAATTTAAACGCCAAGAATGAGTTTTCCCCCAATATTTGAATTCACCAAAATATGAAGTTTAGAGTTTTTGTTTAAATGTGCATTAAGATGCCCGACTCATTTTTTTGGTATGTCGGCTCGTCTCATTGTTTTGAAAAATATTAAAAACGTGAAATACTTTATATGTTTTTTAATTCTAGAATATATATTTTTAAAATTTTAGCGTTTGTGTTGATCATTGATTTTGTTGGAAAGATCTTAAAATATTGCATTTCAACGATATTAACTTTATAAAATTGGATAACGATGTAGATAGTTATGATAATTTTCATTTTGCTAAAAGAAAAACACAATATTTTCTCTTTCCGCCACATGTACATTCCACCAACTTTTTTCAAAAGTTTTTCATTATTTTTGCCCTTATACATGTTTTATATTAAAAAATATGTCATCATGGAAAATTAATCTCAACCCTAAAATTCAATACATTTCCCAACTTTTAATCCTAACCATCTTTTATTTCTAATTCTTTCGATTTGACTTTGTCCCACTTAGTAATGAATAGTAAAATACCACTCTGAATTGTAATATAGATTGTTTTAATATCAGGAATTCACAGAGGATTTGGCAATGTCTTAGTTTTTGGTTTGCACATGGCCATCTGTTCCTTGAGTAATGGGTTCAGAAGAATTTACCATGATTTTCTCAATTTGCACACGTGCCATTACTGTGATTATACCTTAATCTTTGATCAATTCTTTGTTCCTCTTTTGAGCATCAATTTTTGTTTCTCTTTTGGATTGGGAGTCGGCATCCCATCTCGAGATTCCAATCCTGTCCCAAATTTTTTGGTCTTATTGGGATTGATCAATCCCATCCCGATCCCGTCTCGTCTCGATTTAGAGTGGTACGGGATCGGGATGGAACTTTTCAATCCCGCCCATCCCATCCCGAATTGATTTAAAAAAAATATTTATTAATAATTTAAATATTATTTATGAAAATAATAATACATGGATTCTATTGTAGATAAAATACAAGTTGTGTACCAAATAATGTTCATTCATAGAAAACTCAATTTACTAGATATTTTTATAAAAGTTCACATGCTAAAAATGCATAGCAAAACATATTTCATATATACAATCATATGTATCTATCCTTTCATATAAGTATTAGTAGAGCTGATACAATTTTTTAATTTGAAAAAAAAAGAATAACATCAATGTGAAAAAAAGAACATGTTTTATTTCTTGTTGATCCCGCCCAGTCTCGTCCCGAACCCGTTTGGGATGGGACGAGGTCGGGATGAGGTGTATCCCGTCCCGTCTCGATCCTGAGTGAACGGGATGAGATAGAGATGAGTCTGTCTCGCGCTCACCCCTAAGTTGGATTGTAAACTCGTCTCGAGTTTACTTATACTGGCTGATGATACATCAAAATGGACCGATTATCATGACCGTACACGTGGCATAAAGCTCCATCACAAGGACACAACAAACAACCCACTAGGCCATCTTATGAAGCCCGATAGAAATATAGCTAATTCCACAGGCCTAGACAAGGCCCACCGCTATGGAGGCGTAAGTAGGATCCAAATCCAGGTCCAGACGAATCAAAGCCCAAATCCAAGCCCGTCACACGTTTTCTCATTAAGAAGACGAACGTTGCACCAAGAAAGAGCTGTTGAGGGACCTACGCCTCCACGAACGCATCTCCACTATGGAGTAGACTGTTACCGAAACATCTCCTTCCATTGAGCCTCACATGCTTAAGTCACACAGAGAGTTAACTACGACCATTATAAAAGGTAAAGGGAACTTTCGACAAAGGTATACAACTTTAACTGAGTTTTATCCATATTTACTTCTTTCTTACAGCAGAGTTACCGACTTAAGCATTGGAATGCCTTTGGCCACCAAAAAGTGGTCTTTGGCAGTCTAACAGTGGTTTTGCATGTCAAATTCACAAGAGGACGATTTTTGGATGCATCAGTTTGGCGCCGTCTGTGGGGAACGACATGTTTCCTCTTTACAGAACACACAATGATAAAGATTCATCACAACCCGACAAAAGGCCAGCAAACCATCAAATAAAATGATGCAGACCCCAGATCACGACAACTCTCCCTCCGATGCACCACTAACAGCTGGAGAAACAGACACAATCCGGATCACCGAACCATTAGCACCCGAAAACACAAATCCACTACATGCAATAGTTCAAACAGCCCAGACGGCCATCGGCGCTGCCGCGGATCCTTGAGTAGACTCGCTAATGGCCCATATGAAATACATGATGAAGATGCTGGAGAAAATCGCCCAATTAAGTGTTCAGCCAGCCGACCCTAATCCTGTACCGCCTCAACAAAACTGCACTATCCGAACTCAAGGGAGCAATGGAATTTTAGCGGAACCGCAACAGGGAAACGTTGAGAGCAGCGATCTCAACCGAGACACAACTCCGCAGTGCGGCGAAACAATTGCTGAGATACCGTTCAGGATCGGAGTCACGGATCCCAACATACTATACGAATTGGCCAAGCCACCATTCTCTAACGAACTCATGAAGAAGGCAATGCCAAAGAAGTTCACTATGACAAAGTTTGAAGTATACGATGGCACCACCGACCCGACTGATTACCTAAGACACTTCACGATATGATGGCTCTAAAGGAAACCACAAAGTCGATCCTATGTAGAACGTTCCCAACCAGCCTCACTTCCACAACAATGAACTGGTTCAATAGCTTACCGCCAAGATCAATAGATTATTTCCATTCCTTAGCCACTGCTTTCATTACCAGATTCATCGGGAGCCAACGGATGAGGAAAGGAGCCCATTACCTTTTGCATATCCGACAAAACCCGGACGAAACAATATATGAATATGTTACTTATTTCACCAACAAACTAACAATGATTGATGGATGTAGTGACGACACAACCGTTGCGACTTTCGTTGCAGGATCGAAAAGATGTACCTTTTTCGATGCCCTTAACTTGGAACCTCCAAAAGGCATGGCGGTTCTGCTGAAAATAGCACAGAAACATATTTCCCTAGAGGAAATGAAAGCTGCAAGGAGAAAGAACGACCAGGAGAGGGACAACTACTTGAGAAAACGGGAAAGAAAATATGAAAGAAGACAAAATAGTAGTTCACGAGAAGACAACAATCATTTAAAGAAACATTGAGGCGATGGGCGCACAAAGTCCAACCAACATGAATCTAGGAAATCGCAGTATGCACGACCCAATCATGAGCGAATAACCAACGTAATGAGGAAGAAGTATAAACTATACACAACCCTAAAAGCAAATTGAAACGACAGCTTAAAACACATATCAAACTGGGAGAATGTCAACTAGCCAACAAGAATGAAAGGAAACCTGAAAGGACGAGATAAGAGCAGGTATTGTTCTTTCCACAAGGATTACGAGCATGATACCGAGGATTACAACAAATTAAAAGAAGAGATTGAACATTGGATCCAAAGAGGACGACTGGACGAGTTCGTCAGCACATCAGATAAGCAGTTCAAGGGCAAGGAAAAAGTGGATGCTACCACCCCGGGATTAAAAGAACGATCAAGTTAATTAATATATGCCCTACACAACATCCGCCCTGGGAAAGAAGCACCTCCCACCCGAAATGACCTATATCGAAAGATCAACACTAAAAAGACCTCAACAACAGAGACAAATTCGGCCCAAATCAATCGTAAAGGAACTAACAAACTACATCAGGCCACAACAGGCAGGGCCAAACGGGGAGCAATAACCATGCGAGCAAATAATGTCATAAATTAAAAGGAATAACAAAGGCACGAGCGCCAACGCAAGGGTAAACGATAAGCAGCGTAGGAATAAAAGAAGAAATGCTCCACGTTGAAACGAAACCACTCTAAGAGAACGACTGCTGAAATAGTCGAAAAAATTCAATAAAGTTTCATTTTCATAAGCAACGTCT
The DNA here is from genome assembly GCA_963556465.1 of Berberis vulgaris. Classification (NCBI taxonomy): domain Eukaryota; kingdom Viridiplantae; phylum Streptophyta; class Magnoliopsida; order Ranunculales; family Berberidaceae; genus Berberis; species Berberis vulgaris. The sequence goes on along the minus strand of OY747130.1, from coordinate 29,195,593 downwards.
CACAAAAGCAAAACAACTTCATAGGAAACTATAGAAAATAATGGGCGCAAAAGCCCGCAAAGAATCAAGACACAAGTCAAGTATTCATGATAAGCTTCTGGTTTGATCAACCAAAGAAGCAAAAGTTGGACACCCGAGTCAAACTAAACAAAAACTTTGAATCGACCAAGGTGTTGAGTTAACAAAATAAAAGTTGGACGAACGAGTCAACTAAAAGGAAATGACTTCGAGTTGACTAGAGTGTCGCACAAAAACAAGTAAAAGTTGGACACCTAAGTCAAACTGAACAAAAACTTTGAATTGACTGAGGTGTCGAGTTAACAAAGTAAAAGTTGGACACCTGAGTCAAATTGAACAAAAACTTCAAAACGACCGAGGTGTTGAGTTAACGAAGTAAAAATTGGATGAACGAGTCAACTAAAAGGAAATGACTTCGAGTCGACCAGAGTATCGCACAAAATGAAGCAAAAGTGGGAAACCCGAGTCAAACTGAACAAAAACTTTGAATCGACCGAGGTGTCGAGTTAACAAAGTAAAAGTTGGACACCCGAGTCAAACTGAACAACAACTTCGAATCGACTGAGGTGTCGAGTTAACGAAGTAAAAGTTGGACACCCGAGTCAAACTGAACAACAACTTTGAATTGACCGAGGTGTCGAGTTAACAAAGTAAAAGTTGGACGAACGAGTCAGCTAAAAGGAAATGACTTCGAGTTGATCAGAGTGTCATGCAAAACGAATCAAAAACTGGACACCCGAGTTAGAAAAAACAAAAACTTCGAATCGATCGAGGAATCGAGTTAACGAAGTAAAAGTTCAACTAAATGAAACGACTTTGAATCAACTAGAACGTTGCACCTTGAACAAAATGAAGCAACTCTGTATCACGACAAGCTAGCAAAGCAAGTTATCAGGCGAATAATTCAAAGGAAAAAATACGCAAGCAAAATAGCCTTCCACAACAATTCAGAAACAACAAGTACATGATCAAGGCATGCGCACTAAAGCATGGGAAAAATCAAGCCACCAAAAGGTTACTACAAACATCCGCGATCAAATGCAAATTTCAAGACAGCGACAAGTGAACAAAGACGATCAAGGAACTAATTCCACTCAATCAAAATCTGCTTAATTACAAAAGCAACAACGAAAGATTAAGGGTAAACATTCATAACATCCTCGACAACATCACCCGCAGGAGCCGGATCAACAACATGGACTCCTTCAAGAGGAGGAAGCAGTCTTTCAGCCAATGCGACACCCCGAAGATCTCCAGCAACATCTCCAATGACATCTTCCATGTCTTCAAAAGTATGATGCACTAGATGACGATACCGGGTCAAATCGACACCAAGACCCTCGATATAATCCAAAAGCTCAGTCCAACTATCAACAACGCGTTGCCAGTCTGCCACCTCCATAACACGGAGTCTATCCTTAACAGAAGCAAGCTCACTTCTCAGCAATATCCGATTTTTAGAATCAGCCTTGACCTCGTCAAGCGAAGACAACAATTGCTCCACCCTTTTTTTTCTCAGCAATATTGCGATTTTTAGAATGTTCTACTATTGCCCGCACGGTCTCATCATGGAGCGTCTTCTCAATAGAAAACTCATTCTTCACATCGAGCAAACGTGTGCAGACGCCCTCCAGGTTAGCTCTCAGAGATTCGAGCGCCGCCACAGATTGATCCCGTGCACCTTCCCCCTTGGCCAACAACGCCCAAGCAACTTTAGCCGTCTTGGTTCATTCAGAGCATCACGCTTTTAACATGTCATACTGGTAAAGAACATTGGAGAACACCAGGAAGCATAGAAAGCTTCCTCTCTAAAGAAACCATAAGATTGTGATTGACTTGACGACTCAAGCCCGTCACCCCTGCATAGGCGACATGAATCATCCCTTCCATTACGAGTCTAACACCATCCTCAAGGTGAAGGTCGGATTTAGCACGAACATTGGGGGCATCTCTATTGACCGCTTGTGCCATTCATTTATCAGCTTGCGTGCACCATCATGCACACCAAGATGAGAAAACAAATAGAACTTCACATCCAATTTAATTCGGATCTCTTCAGAAGTAGGTTCCTTCCAACTGATCCGCGAATGAAGAACGCGAGGATCGGGTAGTATAGAGGAACCACAACCACCCATGGCCAAAGAAAACAAGGAAACAACATGAGAACCTCCATCACAATCTTGTCACTCGGGAGAGACAGAACGAATAACAGCCGAAGGATTCAAGTAGGCTGCGGACGGAGGAACCTCCATCCCTCCGTCAGCAAGAGGGGAAGGAGAAGGGCGAGAATGCAACTTAGAGGCTAGACCTCGACTGTCAAGTTCTTCAGATTGAACAACTGGAGCATTTTGTCATCCAAAAACTGAGCATCCTCTTCAGAACACTTAACAATGTCAAGGCCACCATACGTAGAGATAAGCCTCTTTTCACCATCATCCAAGGGACGAACAATATCCTTCTCACTCCTCTCCAGAGCCAACCTCAACTCTTCCGCCTCCTACAGAGAGCAACGTCCTCCCTCGAAGGATCTCTGTCCATAGAATCCGAATAAAGAGTCGTGCGATGCACAAAATCAACAAGTCGTTTATTCTTCGACACACGATCGGAAGATAGAAACAACTGTTTTGACGGACTAACCGGTCTCGCTAATTTCCTCTTTCTAGAAGGACCGATAGCAGTACGAATAGGAGCATTGAGATCCGTACCATCAAAGCTCACTTTCCGATCAACTACCGCTTTATCACCGACAACACGAGCAACAATCTCCGCAGACTGCATCGCAGTCAACGAAGCCCTTTTAGTTTCATTCATGACGTACATGCCACTGCGCCTCACCATATCATCAGTAAGATAAGTACCCAATAGGACCACCAAAAGCCTCAAGAAGTGCTTATTAATAATTTGCTCCTCAACAGTTAATTTCATATTTCGATGTTTGAGTGGAACTCAAAAAGACCTTACTATCGAAAGATCACGCAAATTGAAGTGGCCAGAACCAACAGACGCATAAAACCAATCCCGCGACCAACCCCTAATGTCTTCATTAAGGTTACTAAAACAAGCAGAAGAATACATAAAATAGGTATGGTTGGACGTCACGTTGAACCCCACCAAATAATGCAAGATTCGAGGTGTTAAAAAAAATACCAGAAATAATGACCCTAGCATATGTGGCAACCATGACCCTCCAGCTGTTCGACCCCATTTGAGAATGGGGAATACCCTAGAAGTACAGATATGACCAAAAAAACCTCGGAATAGGGAACCGGAGACCGACATAGAACATGCAAGGATACAATGTGATATATCCTTTCCTCGGGCAACAAGGACTGTCGTTTTTGCGAGGAAGAATGATTTCAAGGTCCTCAGGCAAATAATAGTTGGAATAAACACTATCCAAAGTAGCCCGAGAGGCTTTGTTCGGAGAAATGTGAGCTTCACAAGTGGAAAGTTGGTCACTGACTAAAATATCACTAGCAGGGGAGAATGGACGAGAAAAAAAAAGGCAGTAGAAGAAAAGAAATAAAACTACAGATGGCGTAAAGAAATAAGAAGAGTAACCACAACACCTTTTAAAGTGATTGGGAAATGAAGAGACCGCTCATGGAGCGACACACGAGACATAATGGCGCATTAAAAACATGCGTGAATGAATAGACAACGAAGTAACCAAGACGATCAAGCAACTAAAAGTTATCGAGGTCAGTGCAAAAACACCATCAACATACCAACCATCACACAGATAGTGGACATGTCACCATACTCACTAACTAAAGGGGGGAGTAGCTGATGATACATCAAAATGGATCGATTATGATGACCGTACACGTGGCATAAAGCCCCATCACGAGGACACAACAAACAACCCACTGAGCTAGCTTATGAAGCTCGACATAAATAAAGCCAATTCCACAGGCCCAGACAAGGCCCACCTCTAATGAGGCGTAAGCAAGATCCAAATCCAAGCCCAGACGAATCAAAGCCCAAATCCAAGCCCGTTACACGTTACCTCATTAAGAAGAAGAACGTTGCACAAAGAAAGAGCCGTTGAGGGATCTACGTCTCCATGAACGCATCTCCACTAAGGAGGAGACTGTTACAGAAACATCTACTTCCGCTGCGCCTCACATGCTTAAGTCATGCAGAGAGTTAACTACAACCATTGTAAAAGATATAGGGAACTTTCGATAAAGGTATGCAACTTTAACTGAGTTTTGTCCAGATTTACTTACTTCTTCCAGCAGAGTTACTGACTTAAGCATCAGAGTGCCTTTGGCCACCAAAAATGTAGTCTTTGGCAGCCTAACAATGGTTTTGCATGTCAAACTTACAGGAAAATGATTTTTGGACACATCACTGGCAACTAGAACTCAACTTGTGTTTGATTTTAAATAGGATGACAACTATATTTACATTCAAGTGTGGAGAGTTCGCTTTTAGAACCTTGTGGACTTGTCTACAAAATCAAACTCTACAACCTGTTTTGTTCATTGACTAATGTATTGATTCGAATTTGCAACAATTTCTCACTTGATGCATTTAAATGATTAATAGTGATTTGACCTTAATTTATTACCGATTTTACCTTTGTTTTAGGGATCGATGGTGAAGAGAGTAGTGTTTAACGCTATTATCTTACTAATTCATTGTCAAACATAACATCTAGTTCGATAGTGTTTTGTTGAACTTGAATCCGTATGAGGGACTTTCCACTTGTGAAGCTTTGTCTTATGTTCAAAATCAAGTTCGAAGAATTGCCTAGCAACTTAAACAATTCTTAAGTGGCACTAAGCTTAATAGTTTCTAGTGGTGATTTCAGAAATAAGAGGACATGAGAGCGTGGGATGGATCAGTGCCCAGAGAGAAAATTAAACAATCGAAAATGTATCAAATAAGTTGCGGTGGAAAAGAGTTTAGCTATGAATGATGTTTTCCTTGTTTATGTCTCTAGTGTCTTGCACTTCTTATTTATGTCGATAACATGACTGATACTCTGCTACTGACCTGAGGTTATCTCGTCCAAGCTCATGTCATATATTATGCAAGTCCCGTGAAGAATTGTAGTTGATTAAATGCTACTTGTAATATTTGTTTGCAGCTAATATGTTTCTGGAATAGGTTAATTGCTTTTTAATTTCTAATGTTGATTGTAGAATGTTTGTTATAGTTGTATAAGTTGCTCAGTTGCTAAATGATGGGTCTTATATTATAGGCGGAGGCTGCTGCTATCAAGGCTGCAGACAAGGCATGGTACAAGACTGTGATCTCAGATAGTGACTATACAGAGTTTGACGTCTTCTCCAAGTGGCTTGGTGTTACCCAGTGATTTTCTCTTTAGTACGAGATTCTATTTAATTTTTATGTTCTATGTCATGCAATTTTGCTTGGTAGTGTCTTGTAAGGACAAGTGTAGAAGTAAAGGGTGGGGCAATGGTATAAACATTTTGTGATTCATCAGACCCACCTTTAAAAAAAAAAAAAAAAAAAAAAAAAAAAAAAAAAAAAAAAAAAAAATTCTTATTTGGGTTTGTACGAGATTCTTATTTATTTATTATTATTATTTTTTTGAGAAAATTTTGCATGATCAGTACTGTAATACCCTTTAGTAGTTTAGTTGATATCATCAGGGGCGGACCCAGGATTTCACTCCAGAGGGGGCGTAATGACAAAGTAATATTTGTTAATAATAATAATTTACTAAAATAACCTTTTTCCAAAAAAAAAAATTAAGTGACAAATTTAAATACTACTATTTACTTTCTTATGTTAAGTCATAAAATAAGATATTGTATTACTTACAAAAGATGGGAGATGGGAGAGGAATTCACCTCACCAATTTACAAAAAATATTATCTATAAATTGCAACTATGCAACTCATACGTACAAAAAGTATTATCTATAAAGGAATGTCCTTATAAGGACACTTCAAAACACCTACTATTTCTTTCTAACTATATCATTTAACCACATTTTTACAAATCTACACGTCGCGATCTCATGTTCTGAAATTAAAATAAATATATAATATTAATTATAAATAAGTAAATAAATGTTTACTTTCAAACATAAGTAAATAAGTAAATAAATGTTAAATAAGTAGATAAAATATTAATTAAGTAAATAAATATATAATATTTACTTTCAAACATTGTTATCATGGAAAATTTGTTAAGTAACTTAGAAAACTTTACTAGTGTCTCTAATGTACTGAGCCAATCAATAGATTGACCCTTCGTAAACAAGAAACATCTCTCAACCAACGAGGTGATTTGTTCAATAAGGATGAAAATATTGTCGTATAACATGTAATTGGTACCTTGCATCCTGGCATATGTCAACCCAAAAATTCAAAATGGGGGGTTTGGATACTTTCTAGAAAGGTTATTGCTAGTCAATAACTTCATCATAAGAGAATAAGTTTCAAATACCAGCAAAAACCAATATGTAACTGTAAGGAAGACGACACAGTTATTGAAGAAAGACGATTCAAATTTCATGCCTGCATAGATATCGAGAATGGTATATTTATACTTCAATCAGAAGAATGTTTAGAAAAAGACTAGAACTCTTACCTGGGAAATGTTTTGGAAAGAAGAGCCGCAATACAACTGCAATGAAAGCAATCCAGCTCCCAACTTGTCCACTAGACCACAGATAAACTATTAGATTGTACAAAAATTTTAGCTCAAAGCAATGAAATTATGAAAGCAAGGTGCACAAAAAATATGTACCTCAAAAAGTTGAATATTATTGAAGGAAGACTGAAGAAAATATATGGGATCAAAATGGATGTGAGAATGTTTGATTTCCAATTTGTGCGATCCAAGATCAACAAGTAGCTGCAGTAAATTTAAGGAGAAAAGTTAGAACAAAGCAAAAGCCAAATTATGACAATCTAGGAGTGGAAATTGTTAAACGCAATTGTTTCAGCATGAATGTGCAACACCTTGTCCACACACTAATAACTCATTACAATCAAACTCCCTGCGAACTTTGAAGACTTCCTAAGAACCAAATGTAAAATGCCAAATCACACAAAAAAGGAGTTCTAATGACCTAAAGAAGCATGAAAAAAAGGGTAAAAAAAGAAAGAACGGAACTACAGTAGACACTAAGAAATCAGATTCTTTGCATAAGACAGCAAAGACCTCCCTCCTCCTCTGTTCTGCAGAGCATTTTCTTTCTTGCATTTCTTCTACCATTCAACAAAGTGAGAAACAAAGCAAGAGCAGCCAGCAGGAAACCAATCTAATAAAAGGTAGATCACATGAAACGCAATCCTTTAATCATCCATGATTTTGCAAGTGGTAAAGTCCAGAAATTCAGGATAACTACACATGCATATACTTAGAAAACAAATCAAGGATCCATGTTCTCAAAACTGATGTATTATTTTTAAGCTTTAAGTGCTGTTATTAATATAAGGTAGATCACATGCTAAACAAAGGAAAGCTAAAATATTAGACCACCCCTACAACATTCTCAGGTGCATAAAATAGTGTAATAAGAAGAAGAGAATACCAATCATGCTAAGTTGATTGCTAGGTTCACATGGAACAAGCTGATGATAATTTTGACCTCATTGATAAAATACCAAGTTATCATCCAAAAGTCCAAGTAGCCTCCACCACTCTTATCATAAGTCACTTCAGAAGGGGAAAAAGTTTTTGCAACTGGTGAATTAGAAGCATTGGTGACTAAATTCATTGCAAAGGATCTTGTTTGATTTCTAGAGTTAATTTCTCAAATTTGAGGTATTATGAATTCGTACATTGAGTTTAATTCAAAAGGACCCAACGATATGATCTTACTCCTAACTAATTTGCCAAGCAATACATCTTACACTGTGAAGCAAAGGTCTTGAGCAATGGATGTGTAGCAATAGTAGTACAAATTGAGTAAAGCCTTGGAAGCTTTTCTTGCTTGCAAAGGCTTCAAAGTGTCATGTCTAGATTTGGTTCCAATATAATATGAAACGGAATGGATGAGAATTTTTTTAATCCAGGTCCCATACAACCATATTGTATTGATATTTGGATTAGAAGATTATTAGATTATATAGTATGATATTTGGATTAGAAGATTATTAGATTATTTCATAATCCAATGGAAGCTATCAGCAACATGCCAATATCACAGTATCTCAGGGTGAAGAAGAAGAAGAAACAGAGAAGAAATCATCCATGGGTTTGCTTAATACCTGGGGAAGCCCTAGTTGCGCGCGCCGCTGCTTTGTGTGGCTGTGTGAGAGACTCGAGGGAACAAAGAAGGGGAAGCCCTAGTTGCGCCTTGCGCCGCTGCTTTGTGCGGCTGTGAGGAAGCCCTTGCGCTTTGTGCGGCTGTGAGGAGGAGAGACTCGAAGAAGGGAAAGATGTAATGTAATAGTCAACTTTTTTTTTTTTTTTTATATGAACCAAAAAAAAAATTTAAATTTTTTTAAAAGTTCAGGGGGGGCAGCTGCCCCTCCTGGTCCCTGAATAGGTCCGCCCATGGATATCATAATTGTTTATTGCATGAATTGAGCTTAAGGTTTATGTCTTTTGGATCCTCAAAAGATACGGTTGAAGTCTTCAGTGTTATGTAGACTTAATCTGATGTGATGTAGTTGAGCATTGTTTTGTGGAACATTTTTTATTGATCAAGTCTAGGGAGCCTGGCCTCTGTTGTACATTTTATTTATTATATATATATATATATATATATAATTTTTTAATAATTTTTAAATTTTTTATAATTTATTTTTTAACACTTTTTACTCATTTTCTTTAAAACACAATCACACACTATCCACAGAAGTGTCAAAAAAACCCCCAAAGAGTCCCCCTAACAAGGCTCCCTAGAATTATTTTTTTATTTCTTTGAGTAACTGCATTGGAATTGATCTAATTGAGTCGGCTTCCTCTCTTGCTAGTGTAATTTTTTTTTTTAATCTAGGATGTTAATATGAGCTTGAACGAGGAATTATGTATTGTTGAGAATCCAGCAAAAGACGAATTAAGGATGCATTAGCTGTTGGGAATGGTGTTTGTTAAACGGAAATAATTATGTATTATGAGGTTTTTTTGTAAAAATATTATGAAAAAGTTTTGTTGATGTCTGAAAATGACTTTCTTGGACGGTGATTATATCAAAAAATTGTTAGCCTTGCTGAGTAAATTGTTAGTCTTGTTGAGGAACTGGTACCTCCACACGCTTAAACCGGTTGAGAAAGCCTTATAACCTTTATCATTAGTAGTCCCTGCAAACGAGGTCCCTAAGATAGTTTCCTGCCCTGAGAGTATCCACTATAACTCATTATGCCCACATTTTACTAACACCTACATACCCTGAATTTGAGAAAAATTAAAACTCTCTCCTTTATATGAACCCTAACCACCATCTTTGTCAAAATCTCGCTAAAATTGTCGTGTTTCATAGGGAATTGAAGGTTTTCAAAACTCCAACAACATTCTTCAAGTCTTAAGGATTACATGGAGGACTTTTCTAAACCCTAAAATGGGTTTTTAGGCTTACCCACAGAATTATGTAAATTTTGGGTGAGTTATCGACCAAAACCATTGTTGTTTTTATTGATCTCTCATCACAGTCATTATTGGAGAAGATGAGTTTAGCATATGTAACAATGAATATATACATATATACCTCTTCCATGCACACTTATTACATGGAAACTACATTGTTCAGGCAATTATTATTATTATTATTATTATTATTCTTGTTGTTGTTGTTGTTGTTGTTGTTGTTGTTGTTGTTGTTGTTGTTGTTGTTTTTGAGATGCAAGTTGATACCTAGAAATATTTGCGTGGGTGTCACTATTTACTCGTTGAAATTAGAGCATGTACACGTTTATGTAGAGTTTCAATGCATTTGAGACTTGAAAAATGTGAAAGTCCAAATAACTGAAAGAAACTAACTTTCTTGTGACTTTAGGTTCTTCTCAACGCCCATTGCATGTTGGGTCATCTTCTTCATTGAACTGATCTTAAACGAATTTCAGTGCAGTGAACTTGTAATTCACATACAATATGTGGATTTGAAGCTTAAAAGTTGGAAATGAACTATGAACTGATTAGATTATTGTCGGGAGTGGTCGAAAAAGGGTTGTTCAACCCTTTGGCTTGGTATGATGGAGATAAAAGAATCAGTTGGTTTGTTCATGTCGAGGAAACCCTCCATGGTGAGAATGATGACAATGGAAATTGTGGAGATCTTAAACAATGAAATTTAGTGGGAGAAATTCAAGAATGGAGAAGAGAGAGTACGAAATCGACTGAAGAAAATGAGTTTTGAGAGTTTATTTGCTAAAAAAACCTTATATGACCTTACAGAAAAACCTTCGATTATGAGGGCTCTGGGCATTTTATATGTGGATGTAGCAGTAATTTTATTGTAGGGAAAACGAAATGTTTTATGTGGGTGTGGAAAAGGAAAATGTGGTTGCAAATAAGAACTCCCAATTTTAACCCACCTAACATAGGGTCACGTCCTGGACCCACTGTAAGCTATTAAGTGGGGTCTTGAGACCTCACAAAAGCACAAAAAAGGTTAAATGTATATCTCTATAGACCTTGGGAGCACAAACTAGACGCACTTTCAAAAATGACCACATTTAGCCTAAAATAGTGCTCAGTAGCTGGGTGGTTGTTAAATAGTGCAACGACATCACTCAGCAAGACCGGGTTCCATTGTAACGATCTGATCCACATAGTATAATATTGTTCGTTTTGGGCATAACCAGGCCCTTGCGACTGGGTTTGGCTCTGATATCATTATGTAATGAATTGATCCACATGGTATGATATTTTCCGCTTTGGGCTTAACGACCCTCACGGTTTCAAAATGCGTCATATCAAGGGGATATAAACTCGCACATTAGTAGCTCATTCCCTTCAGCCACCTAGGCGATGTGGCACTATAATATCTAGGTAGTTCGACAGCCTTTGCCCGCCCACTCAAGGTAGCTTGTCAGCCTATGCCCGTCCACACAAAGTAGTTTGCCAGCCTCACATCCAGCCCACACAAGGGTGTCACATCCATTCACTTCTCCATTTGTTTGTTTGTATACAATTTTTTAAAAACTACTTTATTACATGGATTTCTTCGCCTAGACAGATTATGGAAAGCTTCAGTTTTTTTTATTTTCATTTTATTTTGTTTTAATTTACGTTTATGTACAGAAAAACTGAACATTGTTTCGTTTAATAATTCTTCAAAAAATGAAAAAAATCCCATAATTCTATGAAAAAACCTCTCAATTGTCAAATATTCTTTACTCGCTCTATAACTCAACCACCATCTTCTTCCCTCCTCCATCACCCACAAACACCATCCCACATCATTAAGCACCTAACTTCCCTCTGCTTGACCGTTCCCTCGTTGTCACTGCTTAACCCCCATCTCACCACCTCCCCTAATCTCGCAAAAGATTGAAACAAAAACAAATGGGTCTCGCCCAAATTGGCGAGATTGGAACCCAATCTTATCGAATTGGTTGAGATATTCCAATTTGTAGGCACGACCCATGAGATTGGCTATCACGCCACAGGACCTGTAGTGTGTCAACATATGATCTGAATTTTTAACTACAGGTGGATAATAACCGGACACAACATCATTGATGCGTCCAAAAATCGTCCTCTTGTGAGTTTGACCTGCAAAATCATTGTTAGACTGCCAAAGACCACATTTTTGGTGGGCGAAGGCACTCCAATGTTTAAGTCAGTAACTCTGATAGAAAAAGGAAGTAAATCTGGACAAAACTCTGTTAAAGTTGCATACATTTGTCGAACGTTGCATACATGTGAGACGTGTGGGCCTAGCATGCTGTGAGAGTCTGGGTTCGTTCGGCGGACTAAAGTTGAGCGGGCTTAGATCCGCTTGGGCTGGATTTGTATTGGGCTGATGCTTGAAACGTAGTTCCTCGAGATCATCATGACACGTGTTCGGCTGTATCATTAGTTCCCTTTACCTTTTTATAATGGTCGTAGTTAACTCTCTGCGTGACTTAAGCATGTGAGGCACAATGGAAGTAGATGTTTTTGTAACAGTCTCCTCCTTAATGGAGATGCGTTTGTGGAGAAGTAGGTCCCTCCACGACTCTTTCATGCTACAACATTCTTCTTATTTAATGAGAGAACATGTGATGGGCTTGAATTTGGGCTTTGATTCATCTGGGCCTGGACTTGGATCCCACTTACGCTTCCTTAGAGGTGGGCCTATTCCAGGCTTCTATAATTGTCTTCAATCCTTTTGGGTTTTATGAGCTGGCCCAATGAATCAGGCGTTGTATTCTCGTGATGGGGCATTATGTCACGTGTACGATCATGATAATCATTCTATTTTGATGTATCATCAACTACTCCCCCCTCAGTTAGTGGGTATGTTCAAGTATCCACTAACTGTGTGGCAATTTCTTTTTTTATCACAACATTACGGCTTGGTTAGTGCCCTTGCCATCTGTCACTGCTGCTTTCTCTCTGCTATTCCATTAGCCTGTTCGTTTTGGCGCGATTTGTGTGATTTCGTGTGGCTGTCACACTCTGCATGTTTTTCAAGAATGGTCCCTTCGTTGCTCATTCCAATAAAAGGAAAGGTTTTGTGTATGTTCTTGTTCCTTCTGCATTTTCTCGTTTTTTGGTTGTTAACTTTTTAATTTTTCGAATCCGTCCCTTAGTTATGTCTGACTCTAGAGTTTTGGGTGGTGACGCTCTTGCCGTTTGTGAAGCTTTCTTTACGCCCAAGAGGGCGACGTGCGTGACCCTGGACAACATCCGTTTCGACTACTCGTTGCCTGATGATTTGGAGATTGTTCTCCCCGGGGATGATGACAGTCCTTGTCGTCCTTGGTCTGGATACATTGCTTTGTATCCAGGTATGTTTCATGCTGGTTTCAAGCTTCCGACTCCTTCTATCATCTGGGAGTATTTGGATTTGGTTGGAATTGCTCCAACTCAACTTGTTCCCAATGGTTGGAAGGTATTGACTTCGACCTTGGCGAAGGCTGATGCTGCTTGCATCCCTATGAATGTTAGGGTTTTACATTCCTTAGTATGGTTTAGTGTGGACCCTAGTTACACTTGTCTTGCATTCTCCTCCCTGTTTCGAGAACCCACGAGAGGAGTATGTGGGTTGGTCGAGGTCCTGGTTTTACACCTCTATTTTTTCTAACCATTTTAGGTTTAGTGAGGATCAGATTCTATGATCGTTCCGGGAGCCTAAGAAGATTGGGTTGTCACTGTCTTTGGAAGAGCAGGATTTCTGTCATCAGTTTTGTGATCTTCCCTGAGTATCGGTAGAAGATTTCCTTTCTTAGAACGCCGTCGTCCTTGGTGGTCTGCTTTCACCGGGTAGGGCAGGCATTGCTTATGTGGTTACCGTTGCATGTGTTGGCGACATAGGAGTCCCTGCTTCTGCTGGAGGTCCTAGGAACGTTGTTCCTATTGTTAAGAAAATGATAGTTCCTAGGCCACCTAGCCCTTCCAAGATATCAACCGTTAGTTCTAGCCGTGTCTCGAAGAGGAAAAAGCTTTCTTATGCTGCTCTTGACTCCACCAAGACCCCTTCTCATCTTGCCTCTCTTTAGAAAGGGGGTCGTGGTTTTGGTGATGATTATTCTGCTCGTGAGCATGAAGAGGTAAACTGAGTCCTCGAGGTAAGTAAGAAACATGTTTCCCGCCCTCTGGATGATCATGAGCACAAACTTGTTGATTTCTATTGCTTGCCGGATTTGCCGGCCTGTTGATTGATGATTTGCGCATCATCGAAAATAAAATGCTTAAGATGGGCGTTTGGCTGTCGACTAATCCGAAGGGTACTAAGACTTTGGATGGTTTTGATTACGATCCGTCAGTAGAGAATCAAGTTGCTGCTCGTTCTCGAGATCACAAGCTTGTTGTTTCTTTTGATGTTGTTGGTGCTTCAGGTGCTCGTGCTGCTTCTTCTGCTTCTCGCCCTTATCCTTTCTGTTCTCGCCCCACTCCTTCTGATTCTCGCCCTGCTCCTCATGTTCTTGGCGAGACCTTCTGGCCCTCTGAGGTTGACGTTCAAGATAGTGCTCACAACCTTATTGGCGGTTGTCACGGGTGGTTGGCTAATAAAGCTTCTATGCCCTTGCGTCAACTACATCGTCACATTGATGATGGCCTCCAACATCTTATGGAAGGGATGATGCATCTTACTTATGTGACCATTATGGGGCCAGACAGTAAGGCGTCTCGTGATTAGGTTGCTCATGTCGAGCGGAAGCTTTCGGGACACCTTTTGGTTATCTCTCATGTTCTTCATCGAATGGAGTTGTTGAAGGCCTGCGCGGAACATGAGAGGGTTGCGGATTTTGCGCGGGAGCTGCTGAGGGAACTCGAGGCTACGCGTGATGCATTTGCTTCCGACCTCGAGAGATCCGAGGTGGAATTGGGCCAGTTGCGTTCCCATTTGGCTATTGCTAAGAAAGAGTTGTTTGGCATAAAGGCCAAACGTGACAAGGTTGTTCGCTCAGCCAATGAGTGTTTTGAAAAACTGAAGGCTGCTACCGCCCGTATAATTGAGCTGAATTTCGAGTTTGTTGAGACCAAGTTGGCGATCGCTGCCAAACTTGTCGATGTCGACAAGGAGTTAGCATCTACTCAAGCTGAGCTGTCGACTATTAGGGAGAAGTTGAAGGCAGCGGAGGCCGCAAATTTTAAGATAGTGGTCGAGGGTCACCATGATTTTTTAGATTTTTTGGAAACGCAGGGTTTGAACATGTTTCCCTACCGCAACTTTGCTGAGCAGGAGTTTGATGATGTCGAGGAAGTTGTTCCGGATTTGATGGGTGATCCGGATGTCGAGGAGCCTGCTGACCCTATGCTTCCTGAAGATGTTGTTCATGATAGTGATTTTTCTTAGTTGTCATTTTTTTTGTAATCTCCTTTTTTAGAAGATAAATGGAAATTTGTTATTTCACATTTTTGTGTCCCATATGTCTAGCTTGTTTAGCTTTTATTTATGACATTTATGGAAGATCTCCGACTTCTGTTGTCCGAATTTTGGTGGCTTCGATACTCGACATTCTAGTCATACAGAAGCTTTAGTTTACGTAATACTTCTCATTCGGATTACGATGTCGAACATTACAATCGACGTAAAAGTTTGGATCTTATGTTTTGGTACTTTATTACTTTGTAGTTGATCATGCCAGAAGTTTTTATGTCTGATTCGTTCGTCCAGCATATTTGTTTGCTCGATACTCTAGACATGTTGAGTGTTCTATCGAGTCTGTTTTTTATCTGATTTTTTGTCCTGATAGTATTTGTTTGTTTCGAAATTGAGAGTGAAAGACTTTATTGATAATATATTTTCAAGTGCTCTACATTCCAAGGTCGAGGTATCGTTTCACCTATTTGTCTTCTAACTAGTATGTTCCTGGTCTGTTGATTTTTGTCACTCGATAGAGTCCTTCCTAGTTTGGGTTAAGCTTGCCAGCGCTGGACTATTTTGTGTTTAGTTGAACATTTCGTAATACCCAGTCTCTGACGTTGAAGTTTCGGATCCGTACCTTCTTATTATAGTACCCTGCCATGCGCTGTTGGTATGCTATTGTTTTAATCGAGACTGCTTCTCATTTTTCTTTGAGGAGATCTAGCCCGACACTTAATGCTTTGACATTGTCCTCGGCGAGGAATTCTTCGGTTTGGAATGTTGGCATCCCGACCTCCACGGGTATCATTGCTTCTGAACCGTAAGCAAGTGTGAAAGGTGTTTCTCCTGTAGGAGTTCGTTTTGTTGTCATGTATGCCCAAATAACACCAAGTAACTCGGACATCCATAGTCCTTTTGCTGCCGCGAGTCTTCTTTTGATTGCCTCCAAAATTGTTCTGTTAATGACTTCGGCTTGCCCATTTGCTTGCGGGTGAGCTAGTGTGAAGAAGTGTTAATGGATATTCATGCTTTTGCATAACTCCTTGAACTTTTTGCCTTCAGACTGCTTCCCATTGTCCGTAACGATTACTCTTGGGATTCCGAATCTACAAATGATGTCTCTCCAGAGAAATTTCTCGACTTGTACTTCCCCTATTTTTGTAAGGGGTTCTATTTCAACCCATTTGGTGAAGTAATCTACTACCACGAGGAGAAATTTCTTTTTGACAAACGCTGGGAGTGGTTCTCCAATGTCCATTCCCCATCGTGCGAATAACCATTGGCTGCTCATTGGAGTCAGATTGTCCCTTACATTGGAGTCAGATTGTCCCTGCATCTACGAACCAACTTCTGAGCGTCCGCCTGCATCGTTGGCAAGTAATACCCTATTGTTCGAGCTTTATGAGCCAATGTTCCCCCCAGGTGATTCCCGCATGTGCCGTGGTGTATTTCCTTTAGGACATATTCAACATCTCCTGATGTAAGGCATCTCAACAATGGGTTCATGGCAGACCCCCTGTACAATTTGTCATTTATCATTGTATATTTGGCTGCCCGATTCCGTAATTTTCTGGCTTCCATCTTGTCAATTGGGAGTTCTCCGTTTAAAATGTTCGCCAAGATTGAAGTCATCGAGTAAACACCTTGGTTTTCGACGCATGCTTCTTCTGGTTGATTTTCCAGTATGGAGCTACCTTGCATCATGACGTGTGGATTGCCATTATCCTTTGTCGTTGAGGCTTCTTTGCTAGCTTGTCTGCTCTTTTGTTTTCCGCTAGTGCACATTGTCGGATGGTGGCGTTTCAAAAACCTTCTATTAGTTTTGTGGTTTTCTGGTGGTATACTTTCATTCGAACGTCTTTTATTTGGAACTCGCCACTAAGTTGATCAACCACCAGCCTGGAATCCGTAAAGACATTAATGTCTCTTATTCCAGGTGTTTTGCTAACTGCAGCCTTGCTATCACAGCTTTGTACTCGACTTCATTATTGGAGGCTTCAAAACTAAAATTTATCGCATTTTCCAATGCGATGCCTTTCGAGTTGTATAAGACTATTCCGACTTCGCTTCCTGATTCGGTAGATGCCCCGTCACAACGGAGGATCCATCCTTTAGGGATCGGTTTGGGCTCTTCTGTTTTGCTTTCCTTGTCCTCGGTTAGGTTGTTGCTTCCTGTGAACTCGACGATGAAATCTGCTAATGCTTGAACTTTGATAGCAGTTTTGGGGGTATAAGTAATGTCAAACTGTCCGAGTTCTATTACCCATTTTACCATTCTTCCTGATAAGATTGACTTATGTAATACTGACCGAAACGGTTGTTCGACCATGACCGTGATTGGGTGTGCCCTGGAAGTATGGTCGCAATATCCTCGATGACACAATCAGAGCGAGCGACAACTTCTCTAGGGCTGAATAGTTGATCTCTACATCTGCGAGTGTCTTGCTGATGTAGTACACTAGTTTTTGTACCCCCTTTTCTTCTCGTATTAGTGTTGAACTCACTGCGTTATTAGACACAGACAGGTATAGATACAATGTTTCTCCCGCGTCTGCCTTTGTTAGCAGTTTCGTACTTCCCATGTATGTCTTAAGGTTTTGAAAGGCTTTTTTGCATTCATCATTCCATTCGAATGTCTCGTTCCCTTCAAGATCTTGAAGAAAGGCAGACACTTATCTGATGACCTAGAAATAAATCTGTTTAGAGCTGCTATCCTCCCGTTAAGACTTTGAACACCTTTGATGTTTGTCGGCGACTGCATGTTGAAAAGTGCTTGTATCTACTTTGGATCGGCTTCAATTCCTCGCTAGTTGACCATATAGGTGAGGAACTTCCCTGATTCCACTATAAAGGTGCATTTATCTTGGTTTAGCTTCATCTCGTACTTTTGAAGTTGTGCGAAAGTCTGTTTGAGGTCCGCAACATGGTCTGTTCTGTGTGAGCTTTTGACGAGCATATTGTCGATGTAAACCTCCATTGTTTTGCCAATCTGGTATCTGAACATTCTGCTTACTTGCTGTTGATACGTTGCTCCTGCGTTCTTCAATCCGAACGACATTACTCGATAATAGTATGTCCCCATTTCTGTTATGAAAACTATTTTTTTTGTCGAGGGGGGGGGGGGGAGGTACATTTGTATTTGATTATACCTGGAGTACGCATCCATGAAGCTCAACATCTCGTGCTCGACAGTTGCGTCCACTATTTGTTCTATTCGTAGGAGTGGGAAGCTGTCTTTGGGACAAACTTTATTTAAGTCGGTTTAATCCACACACACCCTCCATTTCCCATTCTTCTTATTTACTAGCACCGTGTTTACCAGCCAATCCGGATAGTGAGCTTCCCTTACCATTCCTGCTGTGAGCAGTCGATGTACTTCTTCGTTTATCGCTGATTGCTCTCCGGGGTCACCGGTTTTCTTTTTTGTCTAACCGATTTTTTGTCTGGATTCACTTGTAATTGTGGGAAATGATGGATGGATCTATTCGCACCATATCTTTCATTGTCTACGCGAAAACATTTTGGCTATCTTTTAGTGGTTGGCTCAGCTTCATGGCGAGTTTAGGTTGGGTTTTGTGCCGATTCGGACTGCCATTTTAGCTTTATTGTCTAAATAGACCTCGACTGTTTCTTTGTCCTGTTGCCCGGTGTTGGGTCGATCTCGCGGACTGGTTAGAGCCATGTTGTTGTTTGGATAATCCGAATTTGTTTCATCGGATCGCTGCGACAACTCTTTTAGTCATTGCGGTAATTGCTACTTGTGAGGAGTCTTTATAGTAGCAAAATGACACTCACGGGCTGCTGATTGGTTCCATTTTATTCTTTCAATGCCATTATCGGTGTGGTACCTCACGCATTGGTGCATCGTGGGGAATACTGCACCCATTTTGTGTATCCATGGTCTCTCAAGTAGCATGTTGTATGCAGCAGGAACATCCAAGATGAGAAAATCTTTCATTAGCACTCGCTGCTTCCCTGGTTCTCTTGCTTCGATTGGTAATCGGATCATTACCAGAGCATCTCAGTGGTGAACTGCATCCTTCTGAAAGTTGTTAGGTATAATAGGTTTGCTGAACTGCCGGTATCGATCAATACTCTTTTGATTTCCCATTTTGCTATCATGACCGAAATCACTAAAGCATCGTTGTGTCGGAAATTAACTCCATCAACATCCTTTTTTTAGATGGTTAGAGCCATTTGCATTGTCTTTGCGCGTTGTGCGGATGGTTCCTGGAATTTTATCTTTGTGCGTAAGTCCTTAACTATGCGCTTTCTGGATTGATAGGATTGCTCATTTTCTCCGCCTGTGCCATGCAAGACGTAAATTGTTTCCTTCATTTGCTCATTTGAAACGACTGCTTCATTCTTAATTTTGGCGAACTCTTTGAGTCGTCCCTGTCTGATATGGCGTTTGATCTCGTCTCTTAGGCCGTGACAATCTTTTGTATCGTGATCGTAGTCATTATGGAAGAGACAGTGTCAACCCTTGTTCCACTTCTCCGGATTTCCTCTCATCTTTGGCTGCCATTTGACATCTTATCTTTTCGCCATCACCTCAAGGATCTCGCTTCGACTTGCTGTCAAAGCCGATAACGTTCTTTCATATTTGGGAGTTCCCTGATTGCACTTGGAGCTGTTGTTAGCCTGATGTTTCTTAAGCTGGACGATTTCTTCTTGAATGCTACTGCTTTGTAAGTTTTGGATGATCCTATCTATCGTTTCGACCACGTTGTCTATCTGAGTCATAAGTGTCTCCACTCGGGGATCCGAGGGGATTCTCCATGATGTCAGAGACGTCTGAACTGTTACTTGCTAGAGTTCTCTACCGGTAGGTATAATTGTCTCGATGGTTGTCTTTGGAACAGTATTGGGCAACATGTCGTATCTGTCATTGCCAGACCGAAGATTTATGGAGTACTCCATTGATCTTCTGTCAGGTTGTGTGAGTTTTGTCACTGAAACTTATTTTTAGGAAAAAAAAGGAATTCGTCGTTCCCCACGGACGACACTAAACAGATGCATCCAAAAATTGTCCTCCTGTGAGTTTGACCTGCAAAATCACTGTTAGACTACCAAAGACCACCTTTTTGGTGGTCGAAGGCACTCCGATGCTTAAGTCAGTAACTCTGTTGGAAGAAGGAAGTAAATCTGGACAAAACTCAGTTAAAGTTGCATACCTTTGTTGAAAGTTCCTGATGCAGTCAATTTTCGCTCCCTGCTTTGACCCTATACCTGTTGAGTTGCACAAGCAATGCATGTGAGCCACAAACCACCATGGGGTGGCCGATGACACTCTGATGCTAAAGTTAGACAGAGATCTGAGGAAGGTGTAATGCTGTAACAGGGAATTTGTAGCGAACCTTAGCTTACCAACCTCATGTCTTATTTTTAGTGCAAGGAGTCCTGGTTCAACCAAGCCATCATAGGCGTAGTTTAGGGAGGATATTTTCATGAAGGTCCCTCTCTGATTAAGAGTCGTGCTGTAGGAGGGAAGTTCCCTGTTAGCTTTGTACTCATAGATACGCAGGAGATAGTTCCCAATCCAAGAGCAATCCGTGGAAGGGAGTTTCCTTGTGTGGAGGATACTCTGGTGTTTGCTTCCTAGTTGGAAGCAAAGAGCAACTGTAGTTTCCTGTCCGAAGCTGGTCCTCGAGATACTTGCTAAATAGGGCTTATGGGTATTGAGAATAGCTGTGAGACATGTGGGCTTAGCATGCTGTGAGAGTTCGGGTCCGCTTGGCGAACTGAAGTTGAGTGGGCTTAGATCTGCTTGGGCTGGATCTGTATTGGATTGATGCTTGAACTTAGTTCCTCGAGATCATCATGACACTTGTTCGGCTCGGGAGTGTGACCGTTTTTATGTATCACCAGCTACCCCCGAGTTAGTGGGCCGTTAGATCGGTTCAATAAGTCATTTTTTGAAGGGATGCAACGCTCATGATGATTGAGTCTGAATCATTGCTTGAGCCGTGCCCTGCATTAATCGGCGAAAAATAGGCACCTATCCTCTATGTAGGTCATCTGCAGTGTTTAGTCCGACCCTTCTACTTTACTTGCTTTTGAAGATATTGTTCTTAAAGGTTCATTCGTCTTCTTCATGGCTCGAGAAAACCTTCTTGATGATGCTGTTCTGGCTAAAGGTCTATAGTTTTTTGAAGACGGGTTGCTGCCCGAGCCTGGTCTTGTTGATATCCGTACAAAGTTTGGAGTTCCTGAAGACTTTCCATTGTACCTTCTGACGGGCGACCAGACGCCAATGTCGCATCCGGTCGGTTTTATCTATTCACATCGGGGGATGCTTCAAAATGTGGTGCATTTCTCGGTTCTGGACGTGATTTGGGAGTTCTTGGTTCTCTTAGGGATTCCTCCGGCTCGGTTGGGACCCAATGGATACATGATCATCCTCATGATTCTGCTTAGTGCTAAGGAGGCCAACGTTAGTGTGACCCCGCGATTGATTTAGTTGCTGACTGCTATTCGACTGCAGAGCAATGTTGTTTGCAAGATGAAGTCGCCGAATTGCTTCGTTGACCTGTCTGATGACTTCAAGTTCTAGCAGAAGTACTGCTTTCTAGCCCTTGCAGATTCGAAATATTTCCAATGAAAGGGTCGTCCACTTGAGCGACAGTTGAGGCCGCTTCATAAGTTCAACTCCTTTCTTGTCACTTTGATGTGCTTGATAGCGGGCCGAGTAATCATTGCTTGTGTTCTCTTGCATAAAGGTTTCCCACTACTCCTCTTGCCTTAGAGGAGCAAACCACCATGGAGACATTTTGTGTCATGCCAAAAAGGGAGGCAGCTGATATCATAAAAGTTTCAAATTTCGTCCGTAGTGAGCTATGAGACAATTGGCAAATTGCCTCCACTCTGTATCGAGAGTCGCGCATTAAGTTGGAAGATAGGGCCCCTTCCAGGAAGAGGAAGGCTGCTAAGGCCAAGATTCTCGTTCTGTCTGATGCGGAGGATCCGTCTGAGACACTTACATCCTTTGTGAGGAAGAAGCCTCGCGTTAGAATTGGGTCGTCTTTGGCACGACCCACTCTGGTGAGAGAGGAGCGCGAGTCCGCTAGGCTTGTCGAGGCGGAAACTAATGTTCCCGGCTTGGAAAAAAATTATCTGCAGTTGGTGGGAGTTATCGACGGGTCGATTCTTAGTGACCCGCAGGTCGAGGCTCTGAATGACCGTCCGGTACGTGTTGCAATGGCAGCTTCTGCTGGCGCTGATTCGCGTGGGGTCGTTCCGGTAAAGGGATTTTTTGATAACTCGCCTGAGGTGGTGGAATCTGATCACCCCACTGTTGACTCACCTGAAAGTGGCCGCGATACCGGTCGTGTCTCATGTACTTCGCATTGCTCACCGTCTTGTTCTATGCGACAACTAGAACTGTTGGAAGGTCTTTTGGATACTTCACTCCCTCCTCTGCTTCTGGATCCCGTTGAGCCGTCTCGCAATAAAGGGTCAGCCGTTCTTGACAAGGGAAATGCCACAAAGGAGATTCTTAGGACGGTGGCGACCATAAAGGGGGGTGCTGCTATAGTTCCTGATCAAGGGAAGCTTAATCCTGATGCATGGATAAGCCTGTTGGCACCGGGTTTGGTGAAGATGAACTCACATGTCTAGCACCAAGAGGTGGATGTTGAGTATGCTTCGAGGAAGCATATAAGCAGGCATCAAAGCTGGCTGATGGACCACGCTCCAAAACCGAGGAGGATACGCTGAAAGAGCGTGTGGACAAGGGTTTGAAGTATCTCATGCTGGGTATGTCTAATATGAGCCACGCGGCCGTTGCTGGGACGGAAGTAGAGGCGGCTCGCGAGAGTATATACTTTGGAGCGTGTCTTCTTGCACGTGCAGACGTTGTATTATGATGCGCTCCATGAAATTGAGTAGCTTAAGAAGCAGGTCGAAGATGCGGTTGGATCAATCAATCGTGGCCACTGAGGCTCGGAGGGCTCGTTTGGAAGATCTTGAGCGTAATCTGACCGAGGCGGTGTCCGAGAGGGACGAACTTAGGCAGAAGTTGAGCCGGTTTCGCCTAGAGGTCGAGGTTGCACAGGAAGCTGCGGCTAAGGCGCATTCTGAGCTGCAGTCTTTCGTTGAAGATAGTATTTCAAAGGAAGCTGACTAGGCTGCTGAGAAGACCCAATTGGAATCCAATGTGGAGGTCTATGCTCGATAGGTGAGGAAGGTCGAGGACCAATTCAAACTAGGATGGCATGAACTCAGTAGATTGAATCGATAGGACGTTGTCTGGTCTATCTGCGGTAGAGAGTTTGACCGCTTTGTATTGTGAATGACTCAAGGTCATTGCTGCGTAGTTATGTCTGATAGTGAGCATGTAGCGAACAGTTTAACTGCGGGTTGAGTCATCCGAGTTGTGTCTTGTCCCTTAGGTAAGTTGCTTGAAGTCTACCTTGTTTGCCTGACTAGTCGGCTGTAGCTGTTGTCACAGGCAAGCTATGGTTGTAGAATGTACGTGTCAGAGCATTTGTGCCGAGTCAGGCGCCGTAGGCTCGGGTTAGCATCCTAATTAGCTTTTATCTGAGCATTGGCTATACTATCTTTGTACCGGCACAAATGACTTTTCTAATGTTAGCATGTTAATCCTTTTGAGCGTGAAGGTGCTGCCTTAGCTAAATTCATGTTTGCGTCCGCTGTCTTGAAGGAAAGCAGAGGTCATGTGGAGAGCTGCTTGAGATTGCCACCTTCCAAATCATTTATGTCTGAGCTATGCGGAATATAGATTCGGGGAGTAAAGTTTTGGCGACCGAGGTGAAGAGCAGTGGTCCCGTGGCAAGCCATCTAAATTAGTTCGGGACTGACTAGGCTCCCACCTTCCAAATAATTTGTCCGAGCAAGGTGGACTGCAGATTCGGGGAGTAAAAGTTTTGTGACCAGGCTGAAGAACAGTGGTCCCATGGCAAGCAGTTAGAATCAATTCGGGACTGACTAGGCTCCCACCTTTCAAACCGTCGACACCCTTCCCGCACGGTGGGGGCTACGTATTCGAGAGGGGTTTGGCGACCACGCTGAAGAGCAATGGTCCCGTGGCAAGCCATCAGAATCAGCTCAGGATTGACTAGGCTCCCACCGTCCAAATTATTTACACCTGAGTGCACCAAGCTACAAATTTGGGAGTTTTTTTACGGCAACTCTGAAAAGCAGTGGTCCCGTGGCAAGCCGTCAGAATAAGTTCGGGACTGACTAGGCTCCCACCTTCTAGTTTATCTACACCCTTGTAGTGGGGGCTACAAGTCCAGGGTTGGTGATTTGGCGGCCATGCTGAAGAGCAGTGGTCCCGTGGCGAGCCGTCGAAATCAGTTCGGGACTGACTAGGCTGCCACCTTTTAGACTATTTACACCCTCGCAGTGGGGGCTACAAGTCCAAGGTTTGATCAAAAGCTATCATTGCTGGTCATCACCAACTAGGCTTACCTAATTCGGTTCGGCGATCACTGACCGCGAATGAGGCAGTGATCCCTGGCAAGTCATCATCACCAGGCATGACAACGCTGATTAGACTCCTACTTCCTAAACCGTCGATGTCCGTGCTAAGCAGACTAGGTGTTGGGGTGAACAAGAAGCTATCATCATCAATGTTGGCTGACTAAGCTTGCCCGGTTTGAAAAGAGGTTCCGCCTGCTAAGGGGCGTGCGACCTTAGTGGTTCATGGTGTGGACGAAGTTACCTTAACTAAGCGAGTGGTAAAGTCCGTATGTTAGAGTTGACTAGGATCTTCAAGTGCTCGTGCTAAGCATGCGACATGGTGTTGTATGAATAACAGGTTGAGCCCATGGGCTTGTAAAGGAAGGGCTACGGTTTCTTGCGCGGTGCATTGTGTGTACGTTGAAAGTCGTGCGATGACACGTGTATGGCGTAGGTTGCGTGACGGTTGAATATCGGCTACTCCCCCTCAATTGATGGGGTTGCGTGCAACGCCATTAATTGATCGACGTGGTCTGCGCAGTTTCCTTAGAAACCATCGTCTTCCATTTTCCCATATGGCATTCAATGCTAGGAAGTTAATGCTGGAGTGCCTGCTTGGTGAACCACTATGTCTAAATAATGTTGTTTTCCAATCGTTGTAAGCACCATCTTTTGCTGAGTTTATTTCCTGTAATGTTCTTGTTTTGAGAAGATGCTTTGGGTTTTCCAAAAGTTGAGGAAAATGCTTTGGGTTTTCCAAAGGCTGAAGTTGGATCTCCATCATTGGAGTTTCCGAAAGTTCTGACGTTTACATCGACCTGACATGATGATAGTTGCTGGTATGCGTGGTCACCTATTGTGGGTGGGCACGTAGTTTATCCGCTGAGGTCTCGTAATCTCTTCTCATATCACAGAGAAATAATACGGATTTTCTACCAAGGGAGATGCCTTGGTGTTACACCGTACTACTTGTGTTTTCGTGCGCTCAGATTTCGCTGCTGACCAATGGCCGATCGAAGTGTCGGTTGATGTGTGATGTTTTCAGGTGCGATATCTCTCAATCGCACCGGGTATTGCATATGGGAAAAGTGGTTTCCCTTGACGACGCTATGAAACCGTGACTACGTCGCTGCTTGGCCTTCCTCATTTGCCTCATTCTAAGCTCTTTGAAGAAGTTGGATAGAAGGTAGGGCGTCTCTTGAAGAAATCAGCAGTCTGTTGCAATGTCTACAACACTGCAATGAAGGCGTCTTCCCCGAGTGATTTGACAGAGCAATCTGGATGCTCAGTCCTTTCAATCCCCTCTTACACTTCGTCTTTATCTTTGGAAGGGACCGAGCGATTTTTTATTTTTGTTATCACGTGCAAGTTGTCCGCAATTTCTAGTCTTTTGTATCCGCCTCAGGGCGTTCGTAGTATGTAGTCTTTTCTCGCCGCCTCAAGGTGCTTGTTGTTACATATTTCCAATAATCAATAGAGTTTGTTTCTGAAGTTCTACTTTTATTTCTTAAATGATTGTGAATCACACAAGTCTCTTAAGATCTCTAAACTCAATATTGACTATGAAAAGGGAAACAAACAAATTAAAGCAAACTAACTGTTGATGGAGATAAACTGATCTTGGTTGCGAAGTGAATTCGGATTGCTTTCGCGGATATTTTGGCAAACTGTTGGGCGTCATATAGGCTACTGAAGAGTAAACCTTGTAGAGATGCTAATTTTCGTTCTGACAGAATGTCGAGAGGATGCACCCCTGCTTGCCATGGTTCTCTTGTCCCGTCGAGCGGAAGAGCTTGTTGCTCCTGTACCGCCTGAAAGTGATGTAGCCGCCATCGTTTGGCCTAGTACTGGTTCGGGCTACTCTGCAAGATGCAGTTGAATATGGGAGCACTCTATTTGTTTGAGTGCGGCGTAGTGGCAGCCTCGTGCCGCAGGTTGGTCTCCACGTATTGTTTATTCGGAGTAGATAGCAGTATACTTAGCACACTGATGAAGGATGGAGACCACTGCTTCAATTTGGAAGAGCCACGGTCTTCCCAGGATAAGGTTGTAGGATGACGGCGCGTCCACCACCATGAAGTCCAGAAATAAAACCTTCTTCAGCTGCGGTTCTCCAGCCACCAAAGCTAATCTTATCTTTTCGAGGGGAAAGCATTTCTCCCCGCTAAATCTGATCAGTGGGTGCTCTGATGGCGCAAGGCTTTCCTCCTTGAGGTCCATGCTGTGGAAAACATCGTAAAACAGAACGTTGAGCGAACTTCCTGTGTCGACGTGAGCTCTCTTCATTTCCCACTTTGCGATGGAAACAGAGATGAACTTCCTGTGTCGTCGTTATGGGAAACAGAGATGGAAACAGAACGTTGAGCGAACTTCCTGTGTCGTCGTTATGGGGAGCTCGGACTCGATCGAGGTCCTCGTCCATGAAAGTCAAAGTGGGAATGGGGTTCTGAATTCTTGAATAGTAAACGTGTTTGTCCTCATCCGCGGGTTGTGTCTGCATATCCAGCAAAATTCTCTTACGAGACTTGTACGCCTGATCTTCATTCGGTCCGACTCCATGAAGAACGTATATTATCCCAGGAGTCTCCTTCTCTATCTCTTTAACTGACTCCCCCTGGTCCCTGGTCTGTTCTGATTGCTTCTCAGACTTCAAAAAGTCTTTCAATTTGCCTTTGCAGATCCGGTACTCTAGTTCATACCTAAGACCTTTGCAGTCGTTGGTGTTGTGGTTGCCCTCCTTGTGGTACACACAGTACTTGTCATTGTTCCGCTTGTCAGGGTCTTCGCGTGTCTTTAGGGGCCAGTTCAATTCCTCCTAATTTTTCATGGAATTGAGTACATCCGACAGACTAGCATTTAGGGGTGTCACAGCTCTGGATCCAAGAAGTTGGATAATTTCTCTGACTTGGGTCAAGCAGGGTCCAGTTTGTTGTTGTTGTGCTTCCTTTTGGTTCGTTCCTCACCCTCGCGTCTCTTTCCCTTCTTCTTGTCCATAGAAGTGGAGGGCTTCCTGTCGCCTTCGGTCTCCTTCTTGGCGGTCCTTGACTCCTCCAGGGTGATGTGTCTCTTGACGCTCTTGAGGAGTTTTTCCATGTCTAGAGGGGGCTCCAAGGCGAGGTCCTCGAAGAGCTTTCCCTCTCTGAGGCCCGCCATGAATACCATCATAGCTATATCGTCGCTGCACCCGTCAATTAGTGTCAGTTCATTGTTGAAGCGTGTGACATACTCTTC
This sequence comes from Berberis vulgaris, assembly GCA_963556465.1. NCBI lineage: Eukaryota > Viridiplantae > Streptophyta > Magnoliopsida > Ranunculales > Berberidaceae > Berberis > Berberis vulgaris. The sequence continues at coordinate 29,168,022 of OY747130.1, read as the reverse complement.
GAGCATCTCGCCGAACCTCTGCCTTGATGACCTGCTGTATTTGAGACGTCAGCACCTTGATTCTAGGGTCTGTCGTTACTACCGTTGGCGCAGGGGCATGAATTAGTTGCTCGTGCATGGCAGGAACTGGTATAGGGACAACCTGAATGTTGGACGTGTCCCCTAGTTCTCCGTTGTTGCGTGGCTTGGTGGTGACCATCTCTGGGATTTGTTAGAAGACGACGCTTAGTGTAAATTTAAGAACTATGTTGCGCCCACAGACGGCGCCAAACTGATGCAGTCAATTTTTGCTCCCTGTTTTGATCCTGTTCCTATTGACCTGCACAAGCAACACATGTGAGCCACAGATCACCGTGGGGTGGCTGATGGCATTCCGATGCTAAAGTCAGACAGGGATCTGAGGAAGGTGTAATGTTGTAACAGGGATTTTATAACGTACCTTAGCTTACCAACCTCATATCTTATTTATAATGCTAGGAGTCTAGGTTAAACCAGGCAATCGTAGGCGGAGTTTAGGGAGGAAATCTTCTTGGAGATCCCTCTCTAATTAAGAATCGTGTTGTAGGAGGGAAGTTCCCTGTTAGCTCTAAACTCCTAGATATGCGGGAGATAGTTCCCAATCCAAGAGCAATCCGTAGAAGGGAATTTCCCTGTGTGGAAGATACTCTGGTGGTTTCTTCCTAGTTGGAAGTAGAAAACAACTATAGTTGCCCGTTTGAAGCTGATCCTCGAGATACTTGCCTAAAGAGGGCTTATGGGTATTGAGAATAGTTGTGAGACATGTGGGCCTAGCATGTTGTGAGAGTCCGGGTCCACTTGCCGGACTGAAGTTGAGCGGGCTTACATCTGCTTGGGTTGGATCTGTATTGGACTGATGCTTGAGACCGTAGTTCCTCGAGATCATCATGACACGTGTTCGGCTCGGGAGTGTGACCGTTTTGATGTATCATCAGTTCCCTTTACCTTTTATAATGGTCATAGTTAACTTTTTGCATGACTTAAGCATGTGAGGCGCAACGGAAGAAAATGTTTTTGTAACAGTCTCCTCGTTAATGGAGATGCGTTCATGGAGGTGTAGGTCCCTCCATGGCTCTTTCTTGGTGCAATGTTCTTCTTCTTTAATGAGAGAATGTGTGACGGGTTTGGATTTGGGCTTTGATTCGTCTGGACCTGGACTCGAATCCTGCCTACGCTTCCTTAAAGATGGGCCTATTCCGAGCCTCTATAATTTTCCTCAACCCTTTTGGGTTTTATGAGCTGGCTCAATGGATTGGGCACTGTATTCTCGTGATTGAGCTTTATGCCATGTGTACGGTCGTGATAATCGGTTTGTTTTGATTTATCATCAATCATAATATAACATATTATTGAAACGAGAGACAAAACAGGAAATAACCAACTACGATAAAGTTTGAACAAAAAAAAAAGGTAATTCACACAGCCCTGCGTCAAAGCAACAAGACCAAAACTCAAAATTAAGCAAATAAAACAAACGAAAAAAACTTTGGGTGTTACACCATACACACCTCAAAAGATATCGTCCTCGATATCAGAGAAAACAACGACAAGAAAGACTAGGTGAAGAGCTTAAGGTATTTCTGTCTCATCTGATCCTCCAACTCCCAAGTCATTATACCCTCTCGGTGATTCCACTGGACCTTCATCAAGTTCTTCGTCTTCTGCCGAAATTGTTTCACATCATAATCAATAATGGCTACTGATCTCACTGAATAAGTCAACTCATCAGAAAATTAGTGAGTGCGAGCTCGACAGAGTTGTATGTGACTAATTGGACAACGCAATTCGATCGGTCCTTTAAATGGTGTTTGTGGCGTCGTTTGGAGGTCGGAAGCGTCACATGCATAAGGGGTTGCGTAGATGGCTGGAGATTCTGAAAATTAGTGGGAGCATGTTCATCAAGGAGGTTCACCAGCGTGAAGCTGAGTGGCGGTCACGCCAATGAGCTATGATCTACTGTTCAGTGGGTTTGTGGCATTGTTCCGGCCAATCTCTAGCTTGTTGTGTTGTTCGGAGATGATTAGTCCGGTGTAGGGTTGTTTTTAGAGAGTTTTTAAAAAGAATTTGAGCTTCGTCGAAGTGGTCACCATATATGCTTTGCCAGTAGGTAATTTCCAGCCTTTTGCCGAATTGTTCCTGTTATCTTTCGTTGTCTCTGAATAGTTTTCTCACTGTTGGGTCCGTCTTTGTAGTTTTGGGGAGTTTCCTTAGTCGCAAATTCACAGTTCTGCGAATTGGAAGCTTCGGTCAGTAGGATTTGTGTTTCGAAAACCCATTCCGCTCAGGTGAGTGTAACTATAATGTTTACTTTTAGAAAAATCTATTTTATATTACTATGTTGTTATGTGACTCAGGATTTATGTGTTGTGTTCTAGGTTTTGTGCATTCGTCATTTTCCCAGTTGAGGGCTTTTTGTACGGGAACATCTAGGTCTTTTATTTCTAGACAATTAGTTGTTAGAAATCGTCTAAAGATAGTGCATTTACTGGAACCCTTGTGTATTGTGTCTCCTTTAAGTAGTTTGGTTTTGTTGTGGGAGTATTGTCCACATGTCGGATGGAGTAGATGAGTTCCTTATTGAAATAAAATAGGAAAAAATCCCTCCCTAAATCGTGCTTGCATTTTTCATTGCACACGACTTTCTCTATGTATAGATCGAGTTTTCCTTATTGGGGTACACTTTCATGTTTGACTTTTATTGTTTTGGGTTTTGAGGGTTATCATTTGATTCTAGGGGTGGATTGGTTGTCCACTCATCCAGTGATCATTTATTTTATGCATAGGTCAATGATATTAGTGCCACCTGATGTTTCGTCTCCTGTGTTGGCTTTTGAGCCCAATTTTATTTCTGTGATGCCGAGTTTGTTTTGCTCTCTTGAGATTTCTAGTCCTGACACAAATTCTGTCAAGGTTGTGTGTGAGTTCCCTGATGTCTTTCGAGAGATTCCTGGTCTTCCTCTTCGCCATGAGATAGAGTTTAGGATTGACATTGTTCCTGGTACTACACCTATATCGAAGTCAGCATACAAGCTTGCACTTGAGCAATTGGAGGAGATGACAGTACAACTTGATGATTTGCTTTATAAAGGGTACATTCAGCTCAATTCACCTTCGGGAGCTCCATCAATATTTTGGGTCTCAGAAGGATGAATCATTGAGGATGTGCACAGATTGTCAAGATTTGAATAAAGTGACCATCAAGAATAAGTATTCGTTTATTGGATCAGACGAGGGGAGCCGTAGTGTTTTCACAGTTGGATTTGCATTTTGGGTATCACAAGATGAGAGTTGAGGAACACTCCATTCCAATTACTGCTTTTCAGATTCGTTATGGCTTGTATGAGTTTCCAGTGATGCCATTTGGATAGACGAATGCACCGATTTTCTTCATGGATTTGATGAACAAATTGTTTAGTTGTATTTGGACAAGCTATTGGTAGTCTTCATTGACGATATCTTGGTGTACTCGAGGAGTTAAAGGAGCAAAGATAACACATTCGCATTGTGTTGCAGACACTCAGAGAATATCAGTTGTATGTTAAGTTAAATAAATTTCATTTCTGGGAGCCTGAAGTTCAATTTCTCGGACATGTCATTTCTAGTGGAGGTATTGCAGTGGATCCTGATAATGTTGCAGGAGTGAAGTCTTGGAGACAATCGAGTAGTGTGAAGAGATCCATAGTTTTTTGGGTTTTGCCGGTTGTTACTGATGGTTCATTGAGAAATTTTGAATGATAGTACCACTCACTCAATTTACAAAGAAGAATGTTATTTTTGTGTGGTCAGATAAATGCGAAGAAGCTTTTAAAACTTTGAAGCTTCGGTTAACTTCAACACAAGTGTTGACTATTCCAACACCTGGTAGTCGATTGGTGGTATTTATCGATGCTTGTGGTACATGATTGGGTGGTGTGTTGATGTAGGACAAGAGGCTTGTAGCCTATGCGTCCTGACAATTGAAACCCCATGGGAAGAGATATTTGATACATGATTTAGAGCTGGCAGGCCTAGTCTTTGCTTTGAAGATCTGGAGACATTATCTACACAGTGAGAGGTTCGACTCGCTCACAGATCACAAGAGCTTGAAGTATCTATTCACTTAGAGAGAGTTGACTATGAGGCAACAACGATGGGTTGATTTTCTTAGCAGCTATGATTTTGAGATACAATATCAACCTGGTAGAGCCAATGTGGTTTGCCAATGCCTTGAATAGACGACATGCAGTGATGGAGACCATAATGATTTAGGAGTTTCGTACACTCGAGACAGTAGCTTCATTTGCAGCTTAGCCTACTTCAAATACAAAAGGTAGCATGATAGCGAGTATAGCAGTTAGTCAACCATTGATCAGCAGAGTGGTGGAGAGACATACATCTGATCCAGTAATTTTGAGGCAGATAACAGATCTGGTAGTGGACACACTAGATGAGTGCCCTACCGATTCGTCAATTGGTTCGGATGGATGGTTGAGGTTCCATGGAGATCTCATGTCACCATTCACCCCGGTGGAACGAAGATGTATCCAGATTTGAGATGTTCTTTTTGGTGGTGCGGTATGAAGAAATACATTGGAGAGTTTATGACTCGGTGTGTGATTTATTAGCAGGTCAAAGCTGAGCATCAGAGACTGTCTGGGTTATGCCATCCATTGGAGATCCTGACGTGGAAGTGGAAGTATATCACAATGGATTTCGCCGATGGACTTCCACGGTCGAAGAGAGGTCATGAGTCGATATGGGTCACTGTTGATCAATTGCCGAAGTGTGCACATTTCAATTCTGTTAGTACACATCGGACGACAGAAAATCTAGCAGTGTTGTTCATTCGGGAGATAGTTCACCTTCATGGGTCACTTGTGTCAATTGTATCCGACCAAGATCCGCTTTTCACAGCCACTTCTGGCAGAGCTTTCAGCAGGCTATGGGTACCAGATTGGACATGAGTACATCCTATCATCCACAGACAGATCGCCAGTTTGAGAGAGTGAATCAGGCAGTGGAAGACATGCTTAGAGCGTGCATTTTAGACTTTGGGGCAATTGGGAAGATCACCTATTGTTGTGCAAGTTTGCATACAACAACAACTACCACGTAAGTATTGGCATGACACTGTTTGAGGCACTCTACGGACGAACATGTAGGTCCACTGTTTGTTGGGCAGAGATTGGAGAGTCAGTTGTGATGGGGCCGAATGTGATCAGAGAAACTACTGAGAAGATTGAATTGATTAGAGCGCATATGTTGAAAGTTTATAACAGACAAAAGAGTTACGCTTGATGCGTCCAAAAATTGTCCTCCTGTGAGTTTGACCTGCAAAATAGATGTTAGACCACCAAAGATCACCTTTTTGGTGGCAGAAGGCACTCCGATGCTTTAGTCAGCAACTTTGTTTGAAGAAGGAAGTAAATATGGACAAAACTCAGTTAAAGTTGCATACCTGTGTCGAATGTTCCCTTTACCTTTTATAATAGTCGTTGTTAATTCTCCATGTGACTTAAGCATTTGAGATGCAACAGAAGGAAATGTTTCTCGTAACAGTCTCCTCATAGATGGAGATGCGTTCGCGGAGGCGTAACTCCCTCCACGACTCTTTTTGGTGCAACGTTCATCTTCTTTATGAGATAACTCGTTTCGGGCTTGGATTCGTTCGGGTCTGGATTCGGGCTTTGATTATATCTTCTTATAGTGGGCCTTGTCTGGGCCTCTATGGTTGGATTTATTCTTCTTGGGTTTCAAGAGTTGGCCTAGTAGATGGGATGCCATATCCTCGCGATGGACGCTCTCTGTTACTTGTATGGCTGCGATGATCGGTCTATTTTGATGTATCATCAGCTACTCCCCCTTAATTAATGGGTATGCTGATGTGGCTACTAACTTTGAAATGGTTTATATTTCAATTCCATCATTGCCTTGTTTTAATGTTGTTAGTAACTTTTTGCGGGTTGGTGTCTTGATTTTTCGCTTGCTCATTCATTTTTGCGCACATTAATGGGATTTCTTGTAGCCATCATATCTCACACGTTGTCCCATGAGCAGTCCCTTCATTGCTCGGCTCCATAAAATGGGACCTGACGAATTTGTTTTCCCTTTTTACGCTATCATTGAAATTAGGGTTTGTTTCTTCCTTTGCCTTCTTCGTTCTCTTTGCTCTTCTATTCCTTAACGATGTCCGTTGGTGATAAATTAAGCGGTAAGTCGCTAGCTATTTGTGAGGTTCATTTTCTCCCAAGAAAGCTTATCAGGCGACATTGGATAGTCTTCGTTCTAGCTGCAATCTTCCGCTCGACCTCGAGATTATTTTGCCTAGATAGAACGACAGTCCTTCTAATCCAAGGTCTGGGTACATCGCGCTGTATCCATGCATGTTTTCTTTTGGCTTTCGGTTTCCAGTTCCGGAGCTGTTTTGGGAGTATCTGGACTTCTTGGGCATTCCTCCTGCTCAAATAGGTCCTAATGGTTGGAGAGTAATGGTTTCTTCTTATGCAAGGGCTGTTATGTCTGACATTCCTTTGACTGTAAGGGTTTTGCATTCGGTGGTTGGTCTGCTGATGACCAAGGATATTTATTTCCTTCGTTCTCCTGTTTGCTTTGATAAACTTAATGATGATATTCGTGATTGGTCAAAGTCTTGGTTTTATGTTTCTGTTAACTCTGGTTACTTCCAACTGTGAGGTCGTTTATTTTTAGATCATTCCAAGTCCTCAATAAACAGAAGAATCTTCAGTTAATTGTGGAAGAGCAGAGGATCAATGACCGATTCTTCAAACTTCCTCGGTTTCCTGTGGAGGCATTTCTTTCCGAGGAGATTCTGGATCGTAGTGGTTTATACACTATGAATGAAGCAGAGCGGGTCTTGCTTACTGAGGATATTGCTACTCGTGCTGGTGTTAGTGGTGCTAGCAATGATTGGGAAGTGAGTTCAGACAAGCGTGTTGCGGACCTCGATGCTCATGTTAATATCATAGTTTCGGCTTCCAAAAAAATGAAGTTTGCGAGGCCTACTAGTCCATCAAGACGATTAACTGGTAGATCTTCGTCGGGTTCTGAGGAAGAAGCGACTTTCTACTCGTGGTTCTGCTCGGACTACATCCCGTCCGAGTCCTGGTTAAGATGTTACAGAGGCTACCTCTCGTCCAAGTACTTCTTGCAAAGATTTCGTAAAAGAGGATCGTGAATCTCTCGAGAAGGTTGATGAGATGAGACTGGTGTTGGAGAGGAGCGAGAAAGAGACTACTCGTTCGTTGGACGATAATGAAAATAGGCTATTGTCTGCATATGGTGTTTCAGACGTTGCTGAGCTATCTAACGATGATATCTAGGCTATTAAATGCTTCAATTAGCGGTGGAGTAGTCTAAAGATGTTGTTGGTAATCAGAGTTTCAAAGTTCACTCTCATCCTTCTCCTTTTATTGACGTTAGCGTGCAGCTAGATTCTTAGTTTATTCTCCTGCCCGTCTGGGTTATCTTGCTCCCGTCGTCACTACTAGTCCCGCTCCTACTACGGTTGCTCCTCGAGGGAGGGTAAAAGTTGTTTTCCATTGTAACCGCTGTTTATTTTGCCTTTCCAGCTGTTGGGGTGGTTCCTCAGTGCTTCCAATTACTCATGTTATTCATCCACGGGCTGGCTGGACTGAGTCTGGCCCAAAAGATATTTGTATCAACTTGGATGGCAAGTTTTGCTGGTTCACTCAGCTTGACGTGCAAGATGGTGCGCGCAAGTTGATAAATGAACAACATAGGCGATAAGTGGAAAAACCTTCGATGCCCATATTGGATCCATGTAATCACCTTGATCATGGTCTTGAACAGATAATGGACGGGATGAATCATCTCATCTATGCAATGGTGATGGAATCGGTCTATCGAGCCGGTTGTGATCAAGTGGTTTCTTTGGAGAGAAGATTGGCAACACTGTTGTTGGTGTTTTCTCACATTCTTTCCCAATTCGATGTGTTGAGAGCGCAATGCGCAAAATCGGAAAAAACTACCAAGGCTGTTCAGACTTCGTTGATTGAGGCAGAAAGTATGCAGGATAAGTCTGCCACTGAGCTTGAGTCCTTGAAAGCCAAACTGGATGGGGATCGTGCCCATCTACGTGATGTGGAGAAGGAGTTATCAGCTGAGAATGCAGCTTATGATGAGGCTTCTTGTGCTGAGATTGAACAATCCGTTATTCGCGATATTGCTGAGAGACGGGTGGAACAGTTGACGACTGTGCTCGACAAATTCAAGGCAAATACTTTCGTTATGCTTACCACCGCTGAGGGACGACTTGATGTGGCAAAAAACGAACTCGTTACTGCCAAGGACAGGCTCCGCATTGTCGAAGCCAAAGATTAGAAGCGAGTTGTTGATGGACAGGTTGAGCTTCATGACTATATCGAAGGGCTCGACGCTGATTTATCCGGGTATCGCCAGTTGGTTGATCAAACTTTCGAAGATGATGATGGTGAAGAAGTTGCCCTAGTGGTTGAAGAGTCATTACTTTCTTCCGATTTTGAAAAAAGACATTCGCTTTCTCCCGTAGGTGATATAGTTGATGATCATGTGGTTGCCTCCATTTCTTCTCCTACTCCTTCATCTTCTTCTCCGGATGTAACAGAGTAGTAATGTTAATGAAAAGAACTTCATTTTTTTTTTTGCGTGTTTTTGTTGTTTATCTTGTCGACTTGTTGTGTATTGCTTGCTTCTTTTTAGTCTAGTTGTAGTAGTCTTGAGCTTTACTTTGAATTCCTTTATGGCTACTGATGATAAATAAAAACGATCACACCCCGGAGCCGTACACGTGTCATGATGATCTCGTGGAATTACGGCCTCAAGCGTCAGCCCAACACTGATCCGGCCCAAGCGGTTCTAAGCCCGCCCAACCGCGGTCCGCCAGGCGGACCCGAACTCTCCCAGCATGCTAGGCCCACACGTCTCACAGCTATCCTCAATACCCGTAAGTTCTCTTCAGGCAAGTATCTCGAGGATTAGCTTCGGACGGGCAACTACAACTGCTCTCTGCTTCCAACTAGGAAGCAAACACCATAGTATCTTCCACACAGGGAAACTCCCTTCTACGGATTGCTCTTGGATTGGGAACTATCCCCCGTGTATCTAAGAGCACAAAGCTAACAGAGAACTTCCCTCCTACAACACGACTCCTAATTAGGGAGGGATTTCCACGAAGATCTCCTTCCTAAACTACGCCGATGATGGCTTAGTAGAACCAGGACTCATTGCACTATAAATAAGACATGAGTTTGGTAAGCTAAGGTACGCTACAATTCCCTGTTACAGCATTACACCTTCCTCAGAACCCTGTCTGACTTTAGCATCGGAGTGTTATCGGCCACCCCACCGTGGTTTGTGGCTCACGTGTGTTACTTGTGTAGGCCCGCAGGTCATCGGGACTAGGTCAAAGCAAGAAGCGAAAAAAGACTGCATCAGTTTGGCACCGTCCGTGGGGACGACATAATTCATAACTTTACAATAATCATCGCATTCTATCAAAACCAGAGACATGGTGACCACCAGGTCACGCAACAACGGAGAACCAGGGGACACGTCCAACACTCAGGCAATCTCTATACCACCTCATTCAGCAATTCCTGTCATTCACGGGCAACCAACTCACGCTCCCACGCCAACGGCAATAACGATGGACCCCAAAATCAATGTGCTGGCATCTCAGATACAACAAATTGCCAAGGCAATGGAGACTCTTACGTGATAGAATCCACCGCCTGCTAATGGAGACCAGGAGCAGCATGGACCTCTGCCTCAAGAAGATGATAGGGAGCAAGCAAAAGAGAGCCAAACCCCCATTAGTTCTCATTAGACTAAGGGAGGTTGTGCAGCTAACGCTGTGCTCACCTCCAAGACAGAGAGGCTCGATCTTGGGAACCCGCTCCGCAGATGGGCACATGATTCAGACGTACTATATCACCTATTCGTCCCACCATTTGTTGTTCAGATAATAAACGAGGGCCTTTCGAGGAAGTTCACTCCCCTGAAGCTCGACGCCTATGATGGGACCACCGATCCTTTTGATCATCAGCACCATTACCAACACGAAATGGCCCTCAAAGAAGAATCTGAGTCCATCATGTGCATAACATTTCCCACCAGTCTAAAAAGCTTTGCGCTGACATGGTTCCACAGCCTTCCACCGAAGTCAATCTACTCCTTCAAAACACTGGCGAAGGAATTCCTAAGACGTTTCGTCGGAAGCCAGTGTTTCAAAAAAGGCCCGCACTACATACTTTCTCTAAGGCAGAGGTTCGGCGAGATGCTCTGAAAGTATGTCACACGCTTTAACAACGAGCTTACCCTCATCGACGGGTGCAGCGACGATACAGCCATGACGGCCTTCACTTCGGGCCTTAGAAAGGGAAAGCTTTTCGAGGACCTCACCTTAGAGCCTTCTCTAGACATGGTGGAGCTTCTCAAGAGCGTCTAGAGACACATCACCTTGGAGGAGTCAAGGACCGCAAAAAAGGAAATTGAAGGTGACGGGAAGCCCTCATCTCTTAGGGACAAGGAGGGGAAGAGCCACGAGAATGAGGAACGGAGCAAAAGGAAGCGCAACGACAATAAGCCAGACCCTGGTCTGCTCAGGCAGGAGAAATCATCCAACTACGTTGGATCCAGAGCCGCGACACCCCTTAGCGCTAGCCTATCAGATGTACTTAACTCCATGAAAAGCTGGGAGGAACTGAAGTGGCCTCCAAAGACACGCGAAAACCCCTCCAAGCACAACCACGACAAATACTGTGTGTACCACAAGGAGAATGACCACAACAACAACAACTGCAAGAGTCTGAGGTATGAAGTTGAGTACTAGATCCGCAAAGGCAAACTGAAAGAGTTCCTGAAATCTGATGAGAAGTCAGAGCAGACCCGGGACAGGGGGAGTCGGTTAAAGAGATAGAGAATGAGACTCCAGAGAAAATCTACGTCCTTTATGGAGTTGGACCGAATGAAGACCAGTCATACAAGTCCCGCAAGCGGACACTACTAGATATGAGTACACAATCTATGGATGAGGACATGCATATCTGCCATGCACGGGTTCAAAGCCCCATTCCCACCTTGACCTTTACGGACAAGGACCTCGAAGGAGTCCGAGCGCCACACAACGATGCCTTAGTCATCTCGGTCTCCATAGCAAGGTGGGAAGTAAAGAGAGCTCTGGTTGACACAGAAAGTTCACTTAACATTCTGTTCTACAACGCGTTCCTCAACATGGACCTCAAGGAGGAAAACCTGACGTTTTCTGAACACATGTTGATCAGATTCAGCGGGGAGAAGTGCTTCCCCATCGGAAATATAAGGCTGGCTACGGTAGCAGGAGAGTCGCAGCTCAGGAAGGTCCTATTTCTGAACTTCATGGTGGTAGACGAACCGTCATCCTGGGAAGACCTTGCCTCGACCAGATGGAACCAGTGGTCTCCACCCTTCACTAGTGTGTTAAGTATACTGCTAACCACTCCCAAAGAACAATACGTGGAGACCAACCTACGGCACGAGGCTGCCACTACGCCGCACTGAAATAGATAGAGTGCTCCCAGATTCAGCTACATCATGCAGAACAGCCTAACCCAATGCAAGGCCAAAAGATGGCAGAGACATCACTTTCAAACGGTAAAGAAGCAACAAGCTCTTCCGCCCAGCGAGTCGAAAAGGCCATGGCAAGCGGGAGCACACCCCCCCCCCCCCGACATTTCGTCGACGTGGAGATCCGCCCCTCTGCAAATTTTATTATTCAATAACCTATGTAATGCCTTGACAGTCGGCTGAATGATCCGCGAGAGCAACCCGAATCCACTTCAAGGCCAAGATCAATTTCTCTCCGTCAGCAGTTAGTTTGCTTTAAGTTGTTTGTTTCCTACCATAGTCAATATTGAGTTTTAGTTCTTACAAGACTTATGTGATTTTCAATCATTTAAGAAATATATAAAGAATTACGAAAAACAAACTCTATTGATTATCGGAAAGATGTAACAACAATACCTTGAGGCAGATACAAAATGCTACATATTACGAACGCCCTGAGGCATATACAAAAGGCCACATATTGTGAACATCCAGAGGCGGATACAAAGACTGAGCACTATAAGCGTCTGAATACAGTGTGAACTGAAATAAAAGACTCGCTTAGACAATTCTACTACGGACAACGTCCACCGAAGACTTACAAACCCTCCGATGCGAACAATCTGCAAGTGACAGCAAAGGTAAGAAAATGGGATACGCTAAACACCTTCCTAAGATAAAGGTGAAGTGGCAGAAGAGATTGAAAGACTGAGCAGTCAGATTGCTCCGTCAAATAACCCCAGAAAAGTCTTGTACTGCAGCATTGTAGACCTCACAACGGGCTACTGATTTCCTCAAGAGACATCCGACCCCCCTTCTAACTTCCTCAAATAGGTTAGAAGAAGGCAGATGAGGATGGTCACAAGCAGTGACGCAGCTACGGTCTCACAATGCTATCAAGAAATACCACTTTTCCCATATGTGATGGTAGGTGTGACTGAGAACTACCACACTCGGAGACATCGCATGTCGACTAACACTTCGATCAGCCATTGGTTAGCAGCGGGATTCGAGCACACGAAGGCAAAAGTGGTATGGTGTAACACCAAGGCCTCTCCCTTGGTAGGAAATCCGTACTACTTCAACACAGTATGAGAAGAAATTAAGAGACCTCAACGGATCAACTACATGCTCACCCATAACAAGTGACCGAACATAACAACAACTATCACTGTGCTTGACCAGTGCAAATGTCAGAACATTCGGAGACTCTAGAGACGGAGATTCAACTTCAGCCTTTGGAAAACACAAAGCATTTTCCTCAGCCTTTGGAAAACCCAAAACATATTCTTCAAGCAAGAACATTACAGAAGATAAGCTCTGCGAAAGATAGTGCCTACAACGATTGGAAAACACCATTATATAGACATGATTGTTCACCAAGCGGGCGCTTAAGCATTAACTACCAAGCATTGAATACTGTACGGGAAACTGGAAGACGACGGTTCCCAAGGAAACTGCACAGACCATGTTAATCAATTAATGACGCTGCACACAACCCCATGTCATGCAGCCTACACCGTACACGTGTCACCATGCAATCTATGTCATACACACAACGCACCATGCACGAAACCCTAGCCCTTCCTCTACAGGGCCATGGCCTCAACCTATTATTCAAACAACACTCTGTCTCATGCTTGGCATGAGCACTAGAGATCCTAGTCAACCATGACATACGGATTATACCTACAAATCACCAGTTGATTTAAGGTAATTTCATCCACTCCATGCAACATGCTGATGGATTAGGTTCACACGCCCCCTAGCAGACGAAACCTCTATTCAAACCAGGCAAGCTTAGCCAGCCAAAACTGATAATGATGGCTTTTGGTTCATCCCGATACCTAGTCCGCTCAGCTCGTGCATCGACAATTTAGGAAGTGGGAGTCTAATCAGTGTTACCATGCCTGGTGACGATGACTTGCCAAAAATCACTGCCCCATCCGTGGTCAGTGATCGTCGAACCTAATCAGATAAGCCTAGCTGGTGACTACCAACAACGAAAGCTTCTGATCAAAGCCCAGACTTGTAGCCCCCCTACTGCGAGGGTGTAGACGGTTTGGAATGTGGGAGCCTAGTCAGTCTTGAACTGATTCCGATGGCTCGCCATGGGACCACTACTTTGCAGCGTGGCCGCCAAATAACCAAACTTGGACTTGTAGCCCGCACTGTGACGATGTAGATAGTCTAGAAGGTGGGAGCCCAGTTAGCCACGATCTAATTTCGACGGTTTTCCATGGGACCACTACTTTTCAGCGCGGCTGTCGATAAACTCCCAAATTTGTAGCTTGGTGCACTCAGGTGTATATAATTTGGATGGTGGGAGTCTAGTCAGTCCTAAACTGATTCCGATGGCTTGCCACGGGACCACTGCTTTTCAACCTGGTCGCCAAACCTCTCACGAATTCGTAGCCCCAACTGCGTGGGGAGGGTGTAGATGGTTCGAAAGGTGGGAGCCTAGTCAGTACTAAACTGATTCCGACAGCTTGCCACGAAACCACTGCTTTTCAGCCTGGTCGCCAAACCTTTACTCCCCAAATTTGTAGTCCGCCCTACTCGGACATAAATGATTTGGAAGGTGGGAGCCTAATTTGTCCCGGACTGATTTTGACAACTTGCCACGGGACCACTGCTCTTCAGCTTGGTCGCCAAACCTTTACTCCTCAAACCTATAGTCCACATGGCTCGAACATAAACAATTCGGAAGGTAGGGACCTCAAGCAGCCCGCCACACGACCTCCGCTTCTCTTCAAAACAGCGGATGCGAACATGAATCTAGCTGAGTCAGCGTTTTCACGCTCAAACGGACTGACATTCTAATGTTAAGCGTAGGCCACTCTTACTGATACAAAGATCGTACGGCCAGTACCCAGATAAAAGCTACTTAGGATGCCAACCCGAGCTTACGACATTTGACTCGGCACGAACGTTCTAACACACACGCTCGACAATCATGACTCGCTCACTGCAACAATTGCTACAATCGACCGGTCAGACAAGCAAGGTAACCCTCAAGCAACTTACGTTTGGGACATGGCACAACTCGGATGACTCAACCCCCAACTAAACTGTTCGAACATGGCCACTACCAGACATGACTACACCGCGATGACCCCGAGTCATTCATAGCACAAAGCGGTCAAGCTCTCTACTGCAGACATACTAGTCGACGTCCTATTGATTCAACCAGCCTATGCCAAAGCAAGACGAGAAGGAGAAACAAAAAACATGCAATAGAGACAACAAGTACGGAACAGATAAAACTGTTTTCATTAATGATCAGAGATAAAAAGAGTACAGGCACACAAAGTTCACTCCTTATCAGGAGAGGATACAAAAATGGAAGAGTTAAGCCTAGTTGAAGAAGGAGCAGGAATTGCGTCCACACACGCCGCAGCCTGGACATCAGCGCTCAAACTATCTTCCTCGCTCAATGACGTCGAGGTAACAGACAAGTCCACATACGACATCTTCTTATAACGGTTGAGATCCCACTCCAGATGCTCCTTCTTCATCATCACCAGCAGCTCTAGCCATCTATGTACAATGTTGCGCAATTTTAGTAGCACACAACTTATTACCTTGCTTTGTGATTGTAGTATAGAATATGTAGGGATTGTTCTGGACCGGGGATTAGAGGGCTTGCCAATTAACACTAAGAATAGCTAAAAGAAAACTAACAATCTAATTAATTAAATAATAGGGGATTGGATTTTCTAAATTAAACTATGAAAATAACTACGAAAATTACTGCAAATATAATAAAACTAAAACTATGGAAAATATGAGAAATTAGCTAAGGGTTTATCTCCACACACCAAACATATGCTCATAAATCAATCTTTAATAATCACTTGCTAACTCGTGAGAGACAGTGCTCAAGATTAACCGTGAAAAACACTACATTAATCTTATTATTTTCCCAAAGTCGTTGAATTAAACTAAGCGTCGCTTTCAAACTATTCTTATCATGCTATCTAAACAAGAATCGCAAGTTATACAACGATCTAAGATCATTAAGTTTTGTGAAAAATATGAACACTGACTAGGAAATTACAAGTGTGATCAACATCTTGTTCTTACCTAGGTTTTGACTTAACCTTACCAACGTTCCTTGGTATTTACTACTTGTGAATACAGGATTATAACAATTAGGTGAAACTCTCCTATACTCGAGCCCCAGATCCTAGCATGCTTACTAAGTTGGCCACCTTAACAAACATACAAAGAAAAGTTCTCTATAAAGCAGTTAAGCAAAACACAATCACTAATAGCAAGGAAGATTAAATTTAATTAATTTATAAAACACATGTTCAGGGCTTCGAATCCACCCCTAACTAAGAGGAGTATAGCTAGACATATTAATTATGTTCGAATAGCAATACATAATTAATATCAAACTAAAAATAAGAGAAAGAGTTAAGAGAGGAGACAAAACACTCTAGACTGATCCGTGGTGGTACTGAGTGGAGTATTGGGGGTGCAAATAGCATGAACTCTTCTATCACCCTCCTCACGCGATCTGCTTCTTCAGCTCCCGATCTCTGCTTCTCTTCCTTGTGCGACTGCTCTGGTGAGAAGAGGCTGCGAGGGCGAACGACGGTGGTCGACTGAGGCGAGATGGTGGTGGAGTTTTGTGTCTGTGTTGGTTAGATGGTGTAAGGAGATGGCGGCGAAATAAGGGTTGGAGGGAGATGGATCAGGCAAGAGAGAGAGAGGTAAGGCGAGGGTTGTTTTGTGTGATTTGTGACGAACAGAAGAGATGGATTGCGATCGGGTGCGAGGTGAAAGGTCTGATTGGTGATCAGTGGTTGTGTGGCTATGCGGTTGTGCGAACAGGAAGGAATTACGGCTATAACGAGGGTTAGGGCTTGTTGTGGAGGCCGTGGATGTAGGCTATGGATGGGTAGGCAATGGAAGTTGTGGATGATCTTCAAGGTAAGGTATCGTCCCCTTTTATACTCTTTTTCTACTTTGTGTGGTTTCTTTGTTGGTGTGGATTCCTTGTTTGTATGGATTCCTTGTGTAACTAGTAGCTAATTTGCTTCACTTAGCTTCTATTTTATAATCTTGTAATTGAAAACCTACACAAACACGAAAATAGCAATTAGTACCATAATTAACAAATAATAGCTAAAAATATATATAGAAATATGGTACTAAAAATAGCCTAATTATTCCCCTATCAAATTCCCCCACATTTATCTTTTGCTAGTTCTCGAGCAAATCCAAGAAACAAAAATAAAAGACTCAAATGACTCAATCTATACTTTCCAACATTTGTCTAAGAGATTTTCAACGGATCATGATATGTTAAGATTCTTTGTAAACACAAGATTAAATCCACATCATTCGAAAATTAATACACGTTCATAGCAATGATATAAAAATTCACAATTAAATCAATCCAAATGACTGTGAAACTCAAGTGCGTGCCAAGAAGAATTAACCCAAAAATCTCACTGGGTGCACTCTTTTCTTTTTCACTGATTATTTGGTAAAATCACTCTTTCTATTCTAGTTATATGTGAAAAGATTGATGTAAAAGGGAAACAAATAGCTCACATATGATATAACAAGAAAGAAATGCATTTTCTGACTTTTTTTTTTCCAGATATATCATATCATGGAAGGAATGCTACTACTTAAATGCAAGAACTAGTGACACCATATGCTCATACCTCATTCGAATCTCCACATCGTGACATTGCAAGACACACTCAATCAAAAGGTCTTAATTCAGGTTGTAATGGGGCCATGGGTCAAGGGAAGAAAAAGAACGAATATGAAATTTTCAAAGGGCTTGAAGAAATGGTGAAAGCATGCAATAAGATTAGAGACATTAGCAAAGAATCATATGGTTCAAGACTTAAGTGGGAAAATGAAGAGGTGGCCCATTGATAATGAAGAGCTTCAGCAATTATTCTGTATCTACTGTAAAGAATTGAACTATCTGTATAGTACTGTAATACTGAATGGATATAGATAAGGACTTGTATCCCTTTTGTAACTTTTTTTTTGCAACTCTTTCTTCTTGAACTGTCTACCACAAGGGTCTCCCCCACACTTGTTTTTCAACATACCTTGAACCACAATAAAGTCTCTGCAAATCAAATTATACTCCACTCATCTTATTAGGTTAGGGATAGAAAATGAGGGTAATGAAACAAAAGGCTTAATAACAAGCTTAATGGGGTTAACCTAAAGGAAATATATCATGGATCATATTTATTTGGCAATGGTGGAAACTAGGTGCCTTTAGCATGTCAAGCATGTCATGCAATTCAATATGATGCTTTGAACGAAATCAATACAAGTTCTAGTGTTTAATTCTTAATTATGAAACCAATCCAAGTAGCAACCAAAACAAACAAAATTGAGATCATGCAACGAATTATTATTGACAAAAGAAATAAAAGATGACCTAACTAAAAACTCTCAAAGTCAAAGGAACAATAGGCTCAAAACTCACATATGGGTTATAATGAGTTAAATTCAACTAAGGATGCTATGAGTACCAATTACTAAGTTGATTACATGTGAATTTGCATATGATAACCATAGATAAGCATTAACTAAAGAATAATATTAGATCTTAAATCATGTTTATAAATCACTTTAAAGTCATGCAATTAAAAACCAAATCTCATCATTGTGTTGGAAAGTATCCTAAGACTCAAAACAACTATAAATTTTTTTTTATAATTTTTTATGACACTAATACCAACAAAGAAAATAAAAACCAACATTTTATATATATATATATATATATATATATATATATATATATATATATATATATATATATATTTTAAGGGACTGACAATGTTTTTTTTTCAAAATAAAACAACGTTTTGTTCCACCCACACTTAAACCTAACATTGTCAATGTGAATAGATTATAGCACATGTAATGAAAAATTTAAAAGCGGGAAAACAAACTACTAACAAACAAAAGCAAAAATAACGAAAAAAAATAAAGGGATAAAGAAAGCAAATCTGATTGGGTTGCCTCCCAAGAAGCGCTTGTTTTAACGTCGTGCAACCTGACGGTATCTCCAATTAATCCTCAGAATAAGTGGAAACATGGAGTGATACGTCATCCACGTCATGCTCCACAAATGACTCATAATAGGGCTTAAGTCGATGCCCATTCACCTTGAACTCATTTCCAGTTGTGACACTTTTCACCTGTATAGCACAATGGGAAAAAACATTAGTAACAATAAAAGGACCAACCCATCTAGAATGTAACTTACCGAGAAAAAGTTTAAGGTGTGATTGAAAAAGTAAGACTTTCTGGCCCACCACAAAAGTCTTTCCACGGATCATGCGATCATGAAAAGCTTTAGTTTTCTCTTTATAAATCCTGGCACTCTCATATGCGTCATTCCGAATCTCTTCAAGCTCGTTCAGCTGCAATTTCCTATGAAGGCTAGAATCATCAATGTTCATATTGAAAGTCTTAATAGCCCAATGCGCCTTATGTTCTAGCTCAACCGGTAAATGACACGGTTTCCCATATACAATCCGAAAGGGAGACATCCCTATAGGTGTCTTATATGTTGTTCGATATGCCCATAAAGCATCATCAAGTCGCATGCTCCAATCTTTGCGAGTAGGTTTACTGTCTTTTCAAGTATTCCCTTGATTTCACGATTTGAAACTTCGGCTTGTCCACTTGTTTGGGGATGATAAGGTGTCGAAACCTTATGTGTGACATTGTATTTTTTAAGCAAAGCTTCAATTGTACGGTTGCAAAAATGGGAACCTCCATCATTTATAATCACTCGCGGCATTCCAAATCTTACAAAAATGTTAGAACGAATAAATTCTGCAACAACTTTGGAATCGTTAGTACGGGTGGCTTTTGCTTCCACCCACTTTGAAACATAATCCACAGCAAGCAATATATAATTGAAATCATTAGAAGAAGGAAATGGACCCACCCATGTAATCAATACCCCATACATTGAAGATTTCCACATTATATATAGGATGTTGTGGCATTTGATCTCTAGGGCCTAAATTACATGTTCTTTGACACCGGCCACAAGTCATGCAAAATAATCTAGCATCCTTAAATAAAGTGGGCCAATAAAATCCACATTCTAAAACCTTACGAGCTGTTCTTTGAGTTCCAAAGTGTCCCCCACAAGCATAGGAATGAAAATATGTCAATATTGAATTAAATTCAGAATCGAGTACGCACCTTCTAATCAGTTGATCGGTACAATGCTTCCACAGATAGGGATCATCCCATACAAACTGTTTCGCCACTTTCTTGAGCTTATCCTTCTGAACTCGAGTTAAGGTGTTCAGAATCTGTTTGGATACAAGGTAATTTACAATATCATCATACCATGGTTCACTTACCTTGACCAAAAATAGTTGCTCGTCAGGAAAAGTCTCAAGAATTGGTTGAGGTTCCTTATTGCGCACCAAACGGTTCATGTGGTCAGCTACCACATTTTCACTCCCTTTTTTATCCCTGATCTCCACATCAAACTCTTGAAGAAGAAGTATCCACCGTATAAGTATCGGTTTCGCTTCTTTTTTCGAAAGCAAGTATTTTAAAGCTGCATGATCAAAGAAAATTATAACTTTAGTTCCAATTAAATAAGATTGAAATTTCTCTAAAGCAAATATAACAGCTAAAAGTTCTTTTTCAGTTGTGGAATAATTCAATTGAGCGTCGTTCAAGGTTCGGGAGGCATAGTAGATGATGTGAAGACGTTTGTCCCTCCGTTGGCCTAAAACTGCTCCTAAGGCATAATCTGATGCCTCACACATAAGCTCAAATGGAAGACTCCAATCCGGTGGTGCAATGATAGGTGCTGATGTCAACAACTCCTTAAGCTTGTCAAACACTGTCTGACAGTCATTATTGAACTCAAATGGCGCATCTTTTTGTAGGAGTCGACATAGTGGTCCAGAAACCTTAGAAATTTTTTTGATAAATCGCCGATAGAATTCTGCATGTACAAGAAAATAACGAACCTCTCTCACCTTAGTAGGAGAGGGTAAGTAACGTACAAGATCTATTTTAGTTTTATCAACCTCAATACCTGATATTCACGTAATTATTACATAATATATCCCTTAATTTATATATGTTAGTGTTTCGATTATTATATTTTATAATAATTATTTCGTTTTCATGTCTTTGTAGGAATTTGAGCGTGAACAATGAAATCGTATTAAGGAGACAATTTAAGGAATGACAATTGGTCGATTCTAGCGGTGGTACAAAGTAGAGGGTCACATATCTAAACCTAACCCAAATAAACCTAGGTCCACCTAATTTAACCTAAGCCCAAACTCAAAATGCTAACCTAAAAAGCCAAGCCCAACGCCTTTTGGAGAACCCAAGCCCAAGAAAATAGGAGAACCCTATTTAGCTCTCCCTAGTTTGGAGATCTTCTCTCTTTTCTTCCCCTCTCTAGGGGCTCTTCCAGCCACCACGCCAATCCACCCTGCCGGCAATCCTCACTCGATAGGAGAGCCGGCAGCGCGATAATCCCGCCATTACCACCTCCTCGTCGTCTTCCACCTCCTCACCCTGTTTCGCACACCCACAGCCGCCACCATCTACCATCCCTCTCTCTGTTCCATCATCCACACCGCCGCCATCCACCATCAGACGCACCACCACCGCGATAGGAGCAGGGTGCTCCCTGTTTCTCTCCCTTCTTTCTGTTCTCTGCCGCTCGTCTCTCTCGACCCACCTTCCTATTTTCCTCTCTTCTCCATGGTCTCTCCCTCCTCCATCTCTCTCTCTCTCACAGCCACCACCATCACCCGAGCACCACCACCACCGCGCGCACAGAACAGAGGAGTCCCTGTTTCTCCTCTGTTCTCAGCCGCCCTGTCTCCTTCTTCCATTCTCTCCCTATTCTTCTTCGGTCTCTCTGTTCATCCATCTCCCGTCCCTCTCTCTCTCTTGCAAGGACGTGAGCTTGCCGGATGAGCAGAGTTCGCAAGCAGCAACCTCCCTGGTTCACAGCCACCGTTCTTCTCCTTCTCATCGTTTTGTTATCTCGTTGTTTCCTCACCCTCTCTCTGTCTTCTTGCAGGTACCGGAGCCAGTTAGGGAGAAGAGGACGCTCGTGAGGAATGAAGAACAAACGCGAAGCAGAACGCGTCGCACTGGAGACAAGACACAGAGGAGCGCGACTTTGGCGGGAACCAACTGTTTGAAAAATTAGTTGGTTATTTGCACCCCGGTGTTTGCTCTGAGCCACCACAGTCCATCAGCAACCCTTTTTCTGGATTCGCGTTCGTGCAAAGATGAGTTGCGGCGTACCACACCATGAGGAGATGACCATCGCTACCATGGAGAGCTAAACCCTTCGCCAAGGCTAAGATGAAACCAATTGGGTTTCAAGAGTTTGTTCTAATTTGACTTTTTTTATTTTATTATGTGCTTAACTGCAAAATACATTTAATTTCTGAGTATTAGAAAATTACTTTCACTGATTATATCGGATTTGATCTAGACTAGTCGGTAGTTAGAGTTTTCTTTACTAATATTTAAAGCATTAGTTTTAATTGGTTAAGTTAGACTTGTGATTGAGTGTGCCGTAATAAGACACTCAATGCTAGGAGTCTATAATTTATGCTGAAGTTAATTGTAACATTTGATTTTAAAACTGAATTGTTCTTAACGATCACATCATCGATGCAAGCAAGGGATTCTCATCCCTAAAGCTTCTCGCTTTAGAAAATAATAAGTTAGATTAAAATAACTTGAAAAACAGAATTGGTGGATTCATTGCCTTGGATTCCCTTCTCATATTCTTAAAAACATTTTATTTTTCTTTTTAATTTGAGTTTTAGTTTAGATATTTTGATTGTTGTAACCCCTATTTAAATTAGTTTAAGTCAAGTCTGAAATTTAATTGCAACTACAGTCCTTGTGGGATCGACCTGTACTTGCGCTTGTCTACAAGTTAGACACTGTGCACTTGCAGTTATTAAGACTAGGTTAAATTAACCTATTTATTTAGGTTAGTTAAATCTGCATCAAGTTTTTGGCGCCGTTGCCGGGGACTGTAGATGTGTAATTGAATTTAAGAGTTTATTTTCACTAATTTGTAGTTTAGGTTAAAATAATAATAATAATAATAATAATAATAATAATAATAATAATAATAATAATAAATTTAGATCAGATATAGATTGCTTTTGCTTTTAGGATATTCTTGATTTTATTTTTTTTGTTATTTCTTTTAATTCTAAGAAGTTTTGATACTTGTTTTTGTTTTTTTTATTTTTGCAGGTATTAACAGGTAGGAAGCATATATTACAGGTTGCATAAAACAAAAACAAAAACAAAACAAAAACAAAAACAAAAACAAAAACAAAAAGCACAGGGTTTGAATTGTTTACAGGTTGCTATTGCGTGGACACTCTCAGAAGTCGGCGAGCCGTCAGGTGGACGGTGCTTCTGATCGACGTCAACTCAACTTCTACCCGGCGTCGCAAGTAACCCAAGAGAGGTTCACGCCGGAGGTAACTTCTTCCCACCGCATCTGCACGCGGTTTCTGAGTGGATTACTGTGTGTTTTGCTTGTTTTGTTTTTAGCTAGAATTGCATGCAAATTTGAATAGATTGAGGATATTTCTGATGCTGTAAAATTTTGTGCTCTCTCCCGCGGATAGGTTAACCACCATCTATTTTAGGGTTAGGGACCTAAGCCCTCACTATTAAAATTTGTAGCAAGATAAATTAGGACAAGACGCTCATAGGACCCCTCTTTTGAAACTTGAAAGTTTAAAGTAGTCAAGTGAAGGAACATATCCAATCTTGGAATAGTTCTGAAACTGGCATTACACTTTAAGCTGAAGGTAGAAAAGGAGTTAGGAGCAATTAGATTTCAGGATATTTTTTATGCTAGGAAACTCCGTGCTCTCTCCCGCGGATAGGCTAATTAAAATGGATTTCAGCCCTTGATTAGTAACAAACATAGGTAATAAAAAGGAGTGCTTGTAGGGATTACCAGACGTTACAGCCTCGACCTAGTAAATTAGTTTCTCACGAGATTAATTTGCTTCGTAGAAACCTCGACTTTTCGTTGGGCTATAACTATCAGTTGCGCAGTACCCGAAGGCAATATGAATGATTGTATTGCTAGGTACTTATCTAGGGTCGTTTGCCATTCATCTTGCTTGCGCATCATATAGGTCTTGATTAGGTTTTCCCATTTTTATTTTTAGAGTTAGGTCATCTTCATATACATGTTAGGCTTGCATAAAAAAAAAATTGACGTCTATTTAGGAATGTTGACTTTGAACCTTCGTTATCCATTAGTGTATGCATACCTGGGTGCGTGATTCTAAGAGTAGACTTGTCCGACAAGAATTCGAAGAGTTCTTTGAAGTCCCCATTACCTATTTAGGTTCATCATCCTTGTCCACTGAGATGGCTGAGGGGAAGGCCTTTAAGGATTACTTCGCCCCTCTTCCTAGTAGTGTTCCATCTTGCATTGTCTTACCTAAGAAAAATGCAAACAGTTTCGAACTCAAACCATCTATTATTCATCTCTTGCCCACTTTTTATGGTTTTGAGAAAGAGGGTGTCAAAGAATTTCTTGACATCTGCGCTACCCTGAAGTACCAAAACTTTTCTAATGATTCGGTCCGTCTTAGGTTATTTCCCTTTTCTTTGAAAGATAAGGCGAAATCGTGGTTAAACTCATTAGAGACGGGATCCATCACATCATGGGATGCGTTGTCAAGAAAATTCTTGTCAAAATACTTCCCCATTCATAAAATGAATGCCCTCCGACGAGATTTATCTAATTTTCAACAAAAAGAGGGTGAACATTTCTATGAATGTTGGGAAAGGTTCAATGAGCTCATTGTCAGGTGTACCCATCACGGATTCGAGAAGTGGCGGCTAGTTCAATACTTCCAATACGGTTTAACCCCTCAAAACCGTCGTATGATTGATGCCACTAGTGGTGGGTCATTAATGAAAATGAGTGTTAGTGAAATTTGGGAATTCTTTGAGATGCTTTCCGAAAATTCTCAGCAATGGGATTATTCGAGAAAGGAGTCTGATAGGCGTAAGGGTGGTATATATGAAGTTAGAGATACATCTGTTCAACCCCCTTCTGCCTCAAAGTTAGAGACGGTTGTTATGACCATGACTCAAAAGATAGATGCACTTTTGAATTTGACTCAACCTGTACCCCTCGTAAACGCTTCATCTGAAGTCTGTGCTGCATGTTCGAGTCCTGGTCATTCAATAGCTAGTTGTGACTTGCAAAACGATTATCCTGCATACTATGCTGAGCAAGTCACTCTTTTAATGCGATGTAGTGACCTGGCAATAATCTGCAACCTAACTATTACAATTCAGGGTTCACCAAACATCCAAGTCTCTCCTGGCCCCATGGCCCACACCAAGGGGGACCTGTTGTTGTCTCCCAGGCTCCTCAAGCCCCTAGCCCTGTTAGGCCCCACCACAACCAAGTTCCTCCATCCAACGCATCAAGTTTAGAGGAAACGGTTAACCGGTTGTTGCAACGCTCAGAAAGTATAATTGAGTAGCATTCTAAGGACATATCTGAGTTGAAAGCCACAACTCAACACCAATCTCAAGCCCTCAATAGACTTGAGATAGCTGTGAGTAAGATTACTCAGTCCTTTTTGGAGAAAGAGCCAGAGAGATTTCCTAGTCAACCTATTCCAAACCCAAAGGGTCAATTCGCAGTTGGTAGTACATCTGAGTCACACCATGAAAATGTCCAATCTATTACTACCCTTCGGAGTGGAAAATAGGTTGACAATCGGGTACAAGTGTCTAATTCGAGTGTCGTTGCATCTCCGTCTAAGTCAACGCAGGTTGCATCTCAATCTGACAATGAGGCTGATAAAGCCTCATCTTCTAAAGATGTGCCTCTTGACACTGACCCCACTCATGCATCTTATTTGCCTAGGGCACCGTTTCCATCACGGTTAGCTCCGGCAAAGAAAGGAACAAGTGTAAACGATGTAATGGAAATTTTTAAACAAGTTCACATAAATATCCCATTACTCGATGCCATCAAGCAAGTTCCTAACTATGCCAAGTTTTTGAAGGATCTTTGCACACAAAAGCGGAAGCTTCATGTGCAAAAGAGAGCCTTCCTCACCGAGCAAGTGAGCTCAATTATTCAACACAGAACCCCGCCTAAGTATAGGGATCCTGGTTGCCCGACTATTTCTTGTATTATCGGTAATCATGTGATAGATAAGGCATTATTGGATTTAGGGGCGAGAAACAGGGTTGTCACGCCCCTGTTTCACGGTGGTGGCGGTTGTGGGAGGCGGAGCTTGGTGGTGTGGCTGATGATGGATGGGGAGGGTGATGAGAATCACTCAATTGAAGGACAGAGGATTTGATTTGAACGATATTTTTCTTCCCTTCTCTTCCCTCTCCCCTTTTGTGAAGGAAGAGGATTTTATCTTCTATTGTTTTTCTTCCCTTCTCTTCCTCCCTCCTTTTCTCACCCCATTATTTTCTATTTATAGAAAATAGCCAAGATGAATAAGGATGAGATTCATCAATGAGGGTAGGATTGGGTTTGGTTTTAGGTTATGGATTAGGTTATGGATGGGGTTTAGGTTATGAATTAGGTTTCGGGTTTAGGTTTGTGGGTTTTAGGTTATGAACTAGGTGTTGGGTGTAGGTTTGTAGATTTTAGGTTAAGAGCTAGGTGTTGGGTGTAGGTTTGTGGATTTTAGGTTGTGAGCTAGGTGTTGGGTTTAGGTTTGTGATTTGTTTTATACCACCATTGAAATTGCCTAATTGTCGTTTGTGACTGCTTAATATGGATTTATCGTTTAAGCTCAAATTCCTGCAAAGATATTAAAACGAAATAATTACTATAAAATATAATAATCGAAACACTAACATGTACAAATTAAGGGATATATTCTGTAATAATTATGTGAATATCAAATACCCCCAAACCTATATTTTGCTAGTCCTCGAGCAAAACAATAAAAAGAAAATCCTAACTCACTTTCGCAGGAATCATCGGTTGCACTTACCTTAAACGTGCAACAAGGCTTTAAACCCCTAGATTACCTCTAGTGGACGAGTTATAGTCTCGTGAGGGTTTCCAGAAATGTTACCCACAAACATTACTGACTCAATCAAAACTTGGTCAAATAGTGTTCATTTTAAGACTTCAAGAAATGCAGGAAACAAATAGTGTCATTTTAGTGTATCAACAAATCTCCAAATAATTTAATATTCTCCAAAGGTTAGAAAAAATTCATAATCATCCTCAACTCAATGTGTGTGTGTGGATAGCACTGTCAACATAACTTTTCATTTCAGAGTAAAACAATGACTAAATCTCCTGTAGAAAATTTGTTTTGACTTCAAACCTCTCATGTCACTCACAATAAAACACTCAGAGATTTGATATTTCACTCAGTTTATATGTGAGGAAAAGAGTAAATGATGGAAAACAATTATCTCGCATATAGTAATATGAAGAACGGACTTTTCAAGAATGGAATGAACATGATCTCATGGACAGGAATATCAATTACTTTTGGGAATGTTGAATCAAACACCATAGGTCTTGGTTATTAAATCTCCACATCTACGAAACCAACCTTTACCTAAGATCAACTAGGACTTTGTTGGGTTGTAATGGGGCTTGGGTAATGGTTAATAAGGAATGTCAAGGGATTCTAACAAAAATTTCTAGGAATGTATACACCCATTATACGAACAATTAGGGCTGTCAAGAATAAATCAATGTTGCGCACCATCAATTTTTTTCTTCATTTTCACATCTTTATCCTCATTGAAGAATCATTTTTTTTTTCTTTCTATTTTTCTTTTCTTCAACCTTTTTTTTTTTTTTTTTTTTTATCAAAGAGGATTTATGAAATATCTCATATTTTGCTCTTCATGCCCTTTTGACACCAAGTATATCCATCCATACAAATTCCAAGAAAAGTTGGGTAAAGGTTAATGGGTTAATAAATAAAAGTTAATCTAAGGCTCAAAAGGCTACAAAAAAGGTTAATGTTATGGGTAAGTTAAAAGGCTAGTTAATGGTCTAAAGAAAAAAAATGCCTAGATCATTTCCTAAGTTCGGGTCAGTATTATGACATCTCAATTGAATAAGCCAAGAAGTTCTAGTGTAATAATTCAATTTTTATGTCATTCCCAAAGCAATTGATCAAAAGAATGAAAATAATGAGATCATCAACGAGATAATGAAGACTCAAGAAAAATCAGAGTTTATGTATAACCCTCAGAAAAATAGAAAGGCTCAAAGCTTTCAGGGTTAAGTCTCCACTATTATTCTAAGGTTTTCTAGTATATATTTCACTCATCAACTTCAAGTTATGCTAACATGGCTCATGGTGCAAAGATAATCGAGTTGAAAAATCTTATGAACCAGATCTAGCTTAAGGATCATACTAAACTTTCAGTCTTTATCAATATACCAATATGTCAAGTTGGCTTGCATTTTCTTGAGCATAAAACATTTAAAATCCATTTTCATAATCGCAAAAGACCAAATTTTCTTAACAGAAAAAAACATTTTTTTTTTTTTTAAAGATAAGAAAAGAAAATACTACGAAAAATTCACCGACTTTTTTTTTTTTTTTTTTTTTAAGATAAGAAAAGAAAATACTACGAAAAATTCACCGACTCATGAACCCTACCCCCAAACCTAATCCAAACATTGTCCTCAATGTTTAACACAATAATTCTTACAAATGAATGAAATAAGTACATGAGAGGAGGTTAGAACGGTATTACCGCGGTGAAGATTTTACCAATTTCCAAGAAGTCGTCCATCAATGAGGCTCACCAACATAAAAATCATGGAGTTTTCATTAGAAATCGATAAACTGTAGATTCGACACAAACAAAGAAAACTAAAAAAAAAAAAAAAAAAAAAAAAAAAAAGCAAGTTGTAAGTCAAAACTATTACGGAGCTAACGAGTATGAGTGAAACACAACTAAATAGGGTACTCGAAAATCAATCCAGACTAACAGCAAAGACACGCAACTAAAGCTAGGCTGCCTCCTAGGAGCGCTTGGTTTATCGTCATCAGCCCGACAAATATTCTTCCTAAAAAAATGGTGTATCGAAAAGTGTAGAGGAATAATATGACAAATACTTAGTCCATGGTCGTATATCAACAACCTGAACAGTTGAGGATCAGTCCACCAAAATATAGCAATCACATGGGGCACCAAATACGCTAGGACATTCCAAAAGTGACCAGTAGTCATACACAGCAGATGATCCTTGCGTGCTCCAAAAAGAAAACATCCTATGTCTGGTTCCAAATCAGAAGATTGAATAATTTTCACAACAGGATGGTGAAAACTGAAATCCTCAATACAGCACAAGGGATCGGTGAAAGTAGCCTTAATAAATGGGAATGTGATGCAAGTAGATGAGACAATGGATATATCAGGTGGTACAGGCTCATCACATGAATCATATAGAGATATTGGTCTAGACAACTCATCACCTGAAAATGCATACCTGAGGGTGTCAGGTAATTGTTTAAGGTCAAGCTCAGGTGGCTCAACTGATGGGACTAGTTTTGACTCACTGAGTGGAAAAGGCTTCACTTTAAACTTCCATTTATAACTAGGATCCACAATGGGGACTGAGTCAAGCAAATCATTGACTTCCCTAATGGAATCATCAACATCAAAGTCTAAACTAAATTGAGTCAAACAAGCCTCTAAACAGTCAAGGGGAGACTCTAAACAGTTTGATTCGATGCATGAGTCACTAGGGAGGCATGAGTCAACATGGGAAGGAGATGTCGGTAGTGTCTCAGAATCTACAGGTTCATCAATAAATGAGGCTTTATCAGCATTCGTATGAAAGGAGGATGCAACCTGTCTAGACAACTCAATGACACCCATATCAGGCATTTCTACCTGATTGTCAACCAATTTTCCACTCCTAAGGGTAGTAATGGATTGGTCATCTTCACTGCCCGACTCAGATGTGCCACTAAGTTCAAATTGACCATTTGGGTTGAAAATAGGTTGGCTAGGGAATTTTTTTGACTCTATCTCAGGAAGTGACTCAGCTATCTGACTCAAAGTCATCTCAAGTTTCCGGATAGCTTGAGAGTTTTGTTGATAAATAGTTGTCAGTTCTGTGATATCATGAGAATTTTGCACTCTAATTAGTTCGGTGATAGCCTGAGAGTTTTGTTCGAGTATGGTTCCTGTTCGCTCTATAAAAATTTTCATGATATCCTCTAACTCATTATCAGGAATGAAAGCTTGAGGAGTCTGAGGAGTGTCTAGAGGGCCTTCATGGTACTGACCATGAGCCCATGAGAAGTCAGGATGATAGGCTAGACCTGGGTTGTAATAATCTAAATATGGATCATAATCAGGTCGTCGCATGTCATAAAATGAATTGACTTGCTCGGAAAAATAGGCTGGATAATCCCTTGCGTTCATATTTTTTTTTTTTTTTTTTTTTTTAAGCACTAACTCTAAAAATACACACAGGCTCACATGCAATCAGCAACCAATAAATGCACAAGAAACATGCCTCCCTAAGCAATCAACGTTTTTGAGATCAATTATCTTTGGGGGACAATTATTTCTTATATAATCTTTATGACACAGCAATGGGTGCTACAAGTTGATCCTAAGAGTGTACACTTTACACCGCAAAGTTCAAAATCAGTAGGCTAGAGTTTTGTTTCAAAGAAACCGGATTATTGCACAAGCGAAGGAGGTCACAATGGTCCAATTAAGTACTTCCTTGTGCTACCGCTCTGTAAGCCAATAGATGTAAGAACGATGTGATGTTAAATGTACACTTGAGGCTTGTGTTCCTAACCCAAAAGTGTTAGTTACACCAATTCTTCTTGTGGATCGTAGCTTACTTATGACTCGGCGTACCAGGTGAATTACCCTTGTGGCAGTGGCCTCTCGGAGTTCATTGAATGATTAAACCCATCGTCACTTTTAGCTTTGGTCAACACAAAAATTATTGGATTCACCTTGGTCTTGGTTGTCCTATGAACACCGTACCTAAAAGAAGGCTCTATCTAACTTGCTAATTGATTTTAATTATGTTTGTCTATTGGTTGCACACAGCTGGAGTGATGAGGTGGGGATATCAAGTCCCACCAGTTTCTATTTATAAGCTGGGTCTGCTTATTATGAATTACTAAAGTTTAGCATCCAAAATTTACAGAAATTTAACAACCAATCACACAATTTCAAACAATTACACCAAGCACCCTGGTCGCTAATACGTTGCGTGTGATAGAGATACTTACAGTGTGCGTAATCCAATCTGCACAAAAAGTTAGCACAATTCAAAAAAAAAAAATGTCCGACTTTTTTTTTTATCCGTTTCACTCAACACACAAGCACATGCAAATAAATTTACTGGTCTTGGTCTTAGAAGTCGGATTTCTAAATCACAAGAGATTATTGGGTACAATTAAAATTGTTTCCCTATAATTTCTTTTGACTTAGAAAATTTTGGTTTTTTTTTTTTTTTTTTTTTTGTGATTAAACAAAATGGAAAACAGTAAAATTTAAAAATTATTACACCACACACTCGTAAAACGAGGTGAAAATAAAATTAAAACTCTCCTCACAAAATAAAAAAAATAAATAAATAAAATAAAAATTTGCTTGATGTTTTTGCAGGATCGTCCAATTTCCTCGAGAAGCGTGTATTCTGCAAAATCAAACAAATAAAACGAAATTAGTGTAAAAAGAACTTAGCAAAATAATAAATTTTTGTTTGAATTTTTTCAAATTTTTAAAA
This sequence comes from Berberis vulgaris, assembly GCA_963556465.1. Classification (NCBI taxonomy): domain Eukaryota; kingdom Viridiplantae; phylum Streptophyta; class Magnoliopsida; order Ranunculales; family Berberidaceae; genus Berberis; species Berberis vulgaris. The sequence continues at coordinate 29,136,623 of OY747130.1, read as the reverse complement.
AAAAAAAAATTTTTAATTTTTAATTTTTATTTTTATAATTAGTGAAAATAAATCTTAAATTCAATTACAATGCTACTTTCCCCGGCAACGGTGCCAAAAACTTGATGCGAGCTTAACCAACCTAAATTAATAGGTTAATTCAACCCACTCGTAATAACCGCAAGTGCACGGTGCCTAACTGGTAGACAACGGCAAGTACCGGTCGATCCCACGAGGAAAGTGGATGCAATTGGAATTTATAATTTAATTTAAACTAATTTAAATGGAAAATGGGGTTACAGCATTTTAAAACTAAACTAAAAATAAATTTAAAAATAAAAAAAGTAAAATAAAATAAAATAAAAAGATGGGCTTTGTGGGCTTGGACTCACAAGTGAGTTAGCAAAATTATTTAATCTAAATTACTGAATTTAAATACGAGAAGCTTTAGGGATGAGAATCCCTTGCTTACACCGAATATATGATCGTTAAAATCCAATTAAATTATATCGTGTTTCTATCAAACTTTAACAAATTATTTCTAGCAAAAGCAATTTATCAAAAACTTTTAGAAATAAATTGTAATTAGTAATTGAGCACACAATTCAGTAAAATCAATCACAATAACTTATACAACCCATTTAGTTTGTCGCAAACTCGATGTGGTGGTACTCAGCAGTTGGTCCGAACACGAATCCCGAGACAAATGGTCCCAAAACACTCTGTGGTGGTACAGAACAGAACCGGGGGTGTGAATAGCCAAAAATTAGAATTCAGTTATTTCCCGCCCGAGCTACAGTGCTGCTACAGTACTGCGCTACTCCGCCTTCTTCTCCAGCGCGACAGCGGCTGTTCTCGCGGCCTTCCTTCGCTCCTCGCGACCGTCCCGTCCGCCAAATGTCTCCAGCACCTGCAAAAGAGAGAGAGGGACAGTGAGAAACTCAAAAACAGATAAAAAAACAAATCAGAAAACAGAGCAAAAACAGTGAGAAACTCAAATGTCTCCCCGGTTTTTTTTCAGTTTCGGCGATGGTGGTGCGCCGCGGTGAGGCTGTCTCTGGTGGTTGTCCGGTGGCGGAGATACGGTAAGGAGGCCGAGACGAAGAGAGGACAGAGAGGAGAGGAGGATGGACTGCCTGGCTCTGTCGCGAGGCGGAACAGAGTCGCGGTTGTTATGGTGACTCTGTTTCGCTTCGCGGTGATGGTGGATCTGTCTGGTTGCGACGGTGGTCGTGAGAGAGGGATGCCGGAAGTGATGGATGATGTTGGTTGAAGGATGATGGACAGGGACGGTGAAGATTCGGCGTGAAACAGGGTTGTCACGCCCCTGTTTCACGGTGGTGGCGGTTGTGGGAGGCGGAGCTTGGTGGTGTGGCTGATGATGGATGGGGAGGGTGATGAGAATCACTCAATTGAAGGACAGAGGATTTGATTTGAACGATATTTTTCTTCCCTTCTCTTCCCTCTCCCCTTTTGTGAAGGAAGAGGATTTTATCTTCTATTGTTTTTCTTCCCTTCTCTTCCTCCCTCCTTTTCTCACCCCATTATTTTCTATTTATAGAAAATAGCCAAGATGAATAAGGATGAGATTCATCAATGAGGGTAGGATTGGGTTTGGTTTTAGGTTATGGATTAGGTTATGGATGGGGTTTAGGTTATGAATTAGGTTTCGGGTTTAGGTTTGTGGGTTTTAGGTTATGAACTAGGTGTTGGGTGTAGGTTTGTAGATTTTAGGTTAAGAGCTAGGTGTTGGGTGTAGGTTTGTGGATTTTAGGTTGTGAGCTAGGTGTTGGGTTTAGGTTTGTGATTTGTTTTATACCACCATTGAAATTGCCTAATTGTCGTTTGTGACTGCTTAATATGGATTCATCGTTTAAGCTCAAATTCCTGCAAAGATATTAAAACGAAATAATTACTATAAAATATAATAATCGAAACACTAACATGTACAAATTAAGGGATATATTCTGTAATAATTATGTGAATATCAGTTGCCCGACTATTTCTTGTATTATCGGTAATCATGTGATAGATAAGGCATTATTGGATTTAGGGGCGAGTGTTAATTTATTGCCATATTCTGTTTATGAGCAACTAGGTCTCGGTGGGTTAACACCGACTAGAGTAACACTGCAATTGGCAGATCGGTCTGTCAGAGTCCCCCGTGGTGTTATAGAGGATGTGATTATCAAGGTTGAAAAATTTTATTACCCTGTGGACTTTATAGTTCTTGATACACAACTTGTTCACAATCCCTCTAGTCACATTCCAGTCATTTTGGGTCGACCATTTTTTGCCACATCCAATGCCATTATTAACTGCAGGAATGGAATTATGAAATTGTCATTTGGCAACATGACCGTTGAACTCAGTGTTTTTAATGTTAGTCAACAACCTCTCGAGCCCGAGGATGTTTGTGAAGTTGACATGATTGAGAGTTCGATGGAGAATTTCTTATTACAGTATGTATCAGATGATCCCTTAGCAGCATGCTTGACTCACTTCGGTTTAGACTTTGATATTGATGATTCCATTAGGGAAGTGAATGCTTTGCTTGATTCAGCCCCTATTATGGATCCAGGTTACACATGGAAACCTAAAGTGGAACTCCTTCCACTCAGTGAGTCAAAATTGAACCTTTCTGCTGATATTATTGGACTTTCTGACCCACTCCCATTTCCGCTTTTTCATGATGACCCATTTGACATATGTCCTCCTAGTGACTTCTACATGAAGTCTGCTCCTCAGTATTCTTGGAGAGACTACATGCCATAGGTAGTGCTAATTCTAGGTTTGGGGATGTTGTTGCGTTGTCTAACTCATCATCTTGGTGTAGTTCATTTTGTTATGATGAGCCTAAACCACCTGATATATCTATAGTTACATCTACCTGCGTCACATTTCCATTGACCAGGGCTCATTATGTGGATCCCATGTTCCTGAGTGAGGATTTCAATTTTCACCATCCTGATGTGAAAATTATCCAATCTTCTGATTTGGAACCAGACTTAGGATGTTTCATTTTAGGAGTAAGGGAGGATCCTTTGTTGCATATCACTACTTGCGACCCATTCATGCTTAAGATCCCTACTGACTTCCAAGGATGCGAGCTTCTTTACCATTTCTATATGATTTTAGATGGTGTCCTTGCAACTTTTGGGATGTGCTAGTATATCTTGTGTCGCATGTGGTTGCTATTTTTGAGTGGATTGATGCTCAACTTTTCAGGTTGTTGGTATACGATTCCTTAACCCTTTTGACTCGTTTATATCTTAGTCTAGGTTTGGGAGAGTGTTCGCTATGTTCTTCCTCGTCACTTCATGATATATCATTCATGAGGGAGAATATATGTCGGGCTGACGACGTTAAACCAAACAATCCTAGGAGGCAGCCTAGCTTCAGTTGTGTCATTATGGTTAGTCTGGATTGATTTTCGAGTTCTTTCTAGTTGCATTTCACTCATACTCGTTAGCTCCGTAACAATTTTGACTTACAACTGATACATGTAATTTTTTTTTATTTTTTTTCATTTGTGTCCTGTATTATTTTTATTAATTTATCATGACGAGTCCACAGTTCTTATTTCTCTGAGCGTTCATTGGTTGAAGATTTCGTCGAAATTGGTAAAAACTTTCCCATGGTAATATCACTTTAACTCTCATCTTTTCTTTTTCCTGCATTTGTCATAATCATCATTTTAGACATTGAGGACAATGTTTGGTTTAGGTTTGGGGGTGAGGTTTATGAGTTTTTTTCTGCATTCTTCGAAAATTTTGAAATGAAATGTATTTCACAATTGACTATTGTATTATACTCAATCTCCATTGAATACATAGTTAATTATGACTGTGAAAATTTTCGATTTGAAAATGCATTCATAATCTAAGTTCCTTTCCAATGAAGAGGATGTGCTTTCAAGTATGCCTTTAAATTTGAGGAATACATGCTTTCACTTGTCACTTTTATATATCAATAGGAAAACATAAGGTTTGATATTATCTTTAAGTTAAATATATTTCATGATATTTTTTCGAATCGACCATTCTTGCACTATAAGCCGAGTTAGCATGATTTGAAGTTAATCAGTAAGATATTAACTAGAAAACCTTAGAATAATAGTGGAGACTTAACCCTTGTGAGTTTTGAGACATTCTATTTTTCTTGAGGGTTATTAAATAAACTCTGATTTTTCTTGAGTCCGCATTTTCTCGTTGATGATCTCATTATTCTTGTTTCTTTTATTGATTGCGTTGAGAATGTCGTTAAAATTGAATTATTACACTAGAACTTCTAGTTTTATTTAGTTAAGATGTCATAATACTGACTAGAGCTTAAGAAGTGATATAGGCATTTTTTTTCTTTGAACCGTTCTTTGGCCTTCTAGCCTACCTAATGATAAATATCCGTTTGCAGCCCTTTGAGCCTTTAAATAGACTTTTTCTTTGCTAACCCCATCTCCAGTACCTACTCCAGCTAGGGAGTAAGATCCCATATTATTTTTATCCTTACCCAATGTCTCTGAGAATGTGTATGGTTGATGTATTTTTGAAATGGGCAAATAAAAAGAGTTGAAATTAAATATTCCATGAATCCTCGAGACTGAAATGTTTTATTGTGCAAAAGGGGAAAACATGTATACAAGAAAGAAAAAAAAAAAAGATATATGAAGAAGAATTTCGAAGGAAGAAAAATTAATGGTGTACAACATTGGTTTATTCTTCAGAGCCCAACGTGCTTATTAAAGGGTGTATCCATTCTCAGAGAATTTTCTCGTATCCTTTTCCATTCTTGTTAGCCAAAATCTTAGCCTCATTACAACCTAATAAAGACCTAATTGATCTTAAGTAAAAGTTTGGTTCATAGACGTGGAGATTAAATAAACAAGAACTATGGCGTGTGATTCAACATTCTCAAAGTAATTGATATTCCTGTCCATGAGATCATATTCATTTGATTCTTTGAAAAGTCAGTTTTTTCATGATTATTATATGTGAGATGTTTGTCTTTCCATAATTTATTCTCTTTCTCACATATAAACTGAGTGATAACTAACCAATCTCTGAGTGATTCATTTCTGAGTGACAAGAGAGGTTTGTAGTTGAAGCATACAATTCAAAGGTTATCTAGCCGTATCTTTGCTGAGAATAATAAAGTTATGTTGATAAGGCCATGCACACACACACTTCGAGTTGGGAATAATTGATGAAATTTATTCAACCTCTGGATACTATTAAATCGTTGCTAGACTCGTTGATATATTTTTCTAACATTGTTAGTTATTTTCTGAAAATTTTGGCAATTAGATGATTACTCTGAGGATAATAGATCGAGAGATCGAGTTACCATGTTTTGGAAATTTATTGAGTCATAATGTTTGTGGGTAACATTTCTGGAAACCCTCACGAGACTATAACTCGTCCACTAGAGGTAATCTAGGGGTTTAAAGCCTTGTTGCACGTTTAAGGTAAGTGCAACCAATGATTCCTGCGAAAGTGAGTTAAAATTTTATTTTTATTGTTTTGCTCGAGGACTAGCAAAATATAGGTTTTGGGGTATTTGATATTCACGTAATTATTACATAATATATCCCTTAATTTATATATGTTAGTGTTTCGATTATTATATTTTATAATAATTATTTTGTTTTCATGTCTTTGTAGGAATTTGAGCGTGAACGATGAAATCGTATTAAGGCAACAATTTAAGGAATGACAATTGGTCGATTCTAGCGGTGGTACAAAGTAGAGGGTCACATATCTAAACCTAACCCAAATAAACCTAGGTCCACCTAATTTAACCTAAGCCCAAACCCAAAATGCTAACCTAAAAACCCAAGCCCAACGCCTTTTGGAGAACCCAAACCCAAGAAAATAGGAGAACCCTATTTAGCTCTCCCCAGTTTGGAGAAACTCTCCTCTCTTCTTCTCTCTTTTCTTCCCCTCTCTGGGGCCTCTTCCAGCCACCACGCCAATCCACCCTGCTGGCAATCCTCTTACGATACGAGAGTCGACAGCGCGATAATCCGGCCATCACCACCTCCTCCTCGTCCTCCACCCTCACCCGCCACCTCCTCACCCTGTTTCGCACCCCTACAGCCGCCACCATCTACCATCCCTCTCTCTGTTCCATCATCCACACCGCCGCCATCCACCATCAGACGCACCATCACCGCGACAGGAGCAGGGTGCTCCCTGTTTCTCTCCCTTCTTTTTTGTTCTCTGCCACTCGTCTCTCTCGACCCTCCTTCCTGTTTTCCTCTCTTCTCCATGGTCTCTCCCTCCTCCATCTCTCTCTCTCTCACAGCCACCACCATCACCCGAGCACCACCACCACCGCGCGCACAGAACAGAGGAGTCCCTGTTTCTCCTCTGTTCTCAGCCGCCCTGTCTCCTTCTTCCATTCTCTCCCTATTCTTCTTCGGTCTCTCTGTTCATCCATCTCCCATCCCTCTCTCTCTTGCAAGGACGTGAGCTTGCCGGAGGAGCAGAGTTCGCAAGCAGCAACCACCCTGTTTCACAGCCACCGCTCCTCTCTTTCTCGTCGTTTCGTTATCTCGTTGTTTCCTCACCCTCTCTATGTCTTGTTGCAGGTACCGAAACCAGTTAGGGAGAAGAGGACGCTCGCGAGGAGTGAAGAATAGACGCGGAGCAGAACGCATCGCGCTGGAAACGAAACGCAAAAGAGCGCGACTTTGGCGGGAACCAACTGTTTTTCAAATAGTTGGTTATTTGCACCCCGGTGTTTGCTCTGAGCCACCACAGTCCATCAACAGCCCTTTTCTCGGGATTTGCGTTCGTGCAGAGATGAGTTGCGGCGTACCACACCATGAGGAGATGACCACCGCTATCATGGAGAGCTAAACCCTTCGCCAAGGCTAAGATGAAACCAATTGTGTTTCAAGAGTTTGTTCTAGTTTGACTTTTTATTTTATTATGTGCTTAACTGCAAAATACATTTAATTTCTGAGTATTAGTAAATTACTTTCACCGATTATATCGAATTTGATCTAGACTGGTCGGTAGTTAGAGTTTTCTTTACTAATATTTAAAGTATTAGTTTTAATTGGTTAAGTTAGACTTGTGATTGAGTGTGCCGTAATAAGACACTCAATGCTAGGAGTTGAAACTAAATAAATTAGACTTGTGATTGAGTGTGCCGTAATAAGACACTCAATGCTAGGAGTCTATAATTTATGCTGAAGTTAATTGTAACATTTGATTTTAAAACTGAATTGTTCTTAACGATCACATCATCGATACAAGCAAGGGATTATCATCCCTAAAGCTTATCGCTTTAGAAAATAATAAGTTAGATTAAAATAACTTGAAAAACTGAATTGGTGGATTCAATGCCTTGGTTTCCCTTCTCATATTCTTAAAAAAAAATATTTTGCTTTTTAATTTGATTTTTAGTTTAGATATTTTGATTGCTGTAACCCCTATTTAAATTAGTTTAAGTCAACTCTGAAATTTAAATGCAACCACGGTCCTTGTGGGATCGACATGTACTTGCCCTTGTCTACCAGTTAGACACTGTGCACTTGCAGTTATTAAGACTAGGTTAAATTAACCTATTTATTTATGTTAGTTAAATCTGCATCAATACCCCTAGCTGAAATCACATGACCTAAGACAATACCTTGGTTAACCATAAAGTGACATTTTTCCTAATTTAATACAAGGTTAACCTCAATGCATCGCTTCAGAATCAATGCAAGATTATCTAGACAATGGTCAAAAGAGTCACTGAAAACACTAAAATCATTCATAAAAACCTCAATGATTTTTTCAATAAAGTCTGAAAATATACTTACCATACATCTCTGGAAGGTAGCCGGGGCATTACACAAACCGAATGGCATTCTTCTATATGCGAAAGTGTCGAATGGACATGTAAATGTTGTATTTTCTTGATCATCTGGAGCGATGACAATCTGATTATATCCTGAATAACCATCAAGAAAACAATAAAAAGCACGATCGGCCAACCTTTCAAGCAATTGATCAATAAAGGGAAGAGGAAAATGATCTTTCTTGGTAGTTGCATTCAGTTTTCTATAGTCAATACAAACCCGCCACCCTGTTTGTATTCGCGTGGGAACCAACTCATTTTCCTCGTTCTTTACCACAGTTATGCCAGACTTCTTCGGCACTACTTGCACTGGTGAAATCAATTTGCTATCTGAAATAGGGTAAATCACGCAACAATCAAGGAGTTTAATGATTTCTTTCTTCACAACTTCCATCATAGGGGGGTTTAGGCGGCGTTGAGCTTCTCTAGTGGGTTTTGCACCTTCCTCAAGAAGTATACGGTGCATACAAGTGGTAGGGCTAATACCCTTTATGTTTGCCAATGTCCACCCAATTGCAGTCTTGTATTCCTTCAAAACTCGAATAAGTTTTTCCTCCTCTAAATTTGTGAGTGATGATGATATGATGACAGGCAATGTCTCATCATCTCCCAAATTCGCGTACTTCAAATGATCCGGTAACGGTTTAAGCTCAAGTGTAGGTGCCTGAATCACAGAAGGTAAAAGTTTATTAGTAGATGAGGGAATAACAATTGGGCGAGGTAACTCACTAACAATTCGTGGCATTGACTCCAAGGTTGCCACATTCTCAATGATCTCCTCCCTCATGTTGTCGGCCGAGATCTTCATATTGTCACAAAGGACTCCATGTCTCTCATATCCGGCGCCAGTAGTAATGGTGATTTCAAGTTCATCATCGTTCATGACATCAAGAAATTCCAGGGACAAAACATCCACCACGTCAATAGAAAAACAAGAATGATTATCAACAGGGTACCTCATGGCTTCAAAGATGTTGAAGCCAATCACATCATCATCAAATTCCATTGTCAGTTTCCCTGCATGCACATCAATATTTGTTCTTGCAGTTTTCATGAAGGGGCGCCCTAAAATAAGAGGCAAAGGTGTTGACAATGCCGAATCTTCCATTTCAAGCACATAGAAATCTGCTGGGAAGATCAAATGATTAACCTGCACCAACACATCTTCCAACAAACCTCGCGGATATGCATTAGAGCGGTTAGCTAATTGAATAATTACACCATCATTTTTTAGTTCCCCAAGATTAATAGAACGATAAACATAATATGACATAACATTAATTGAGGCACCTAAGTCTAACATTGCATTGTCAATTTTAGTATTACCGATAACACAAGGGATAGTGAAACTACCTGGATCCTTACACTTCGGTGGCAATTTCCTTTGAAAAACTGCGAAGACATTCTCACTTACCTTAACTACATCTCCGTCTTGAAGTCGTCTCTTTGTTGTGCAAAGCTCCTTAAAAAATTTTGCATACTTCGGCACTTGCTTAATAGCATCAAGAAGCGGAATATTGACTTGGACTTTTCGGAAGGTTTCCAAAATTTCCTTATCCTGTTCATCTTTCCTAGATTTGGCAAACGTACATGGAAAAGGCACAAAAGGTGGAGCAAGATTAGCAGAAACTAAATTTGGAATGCTCGCCTTCTTACCTTGGAGCTTTGGTGTTTCAAGGATGGTTGGATCATCCTTCTATAACTTAGCTTTCTTATTTCGACTCTGTTTAGGGACTATTGGCTCATTCTCAATTTGCCTACCACTCAATGTAATTGCTTTTGCAGTTTCAAACCCGCCTTTCGGATTTGGAATGGTAGAACTAGGAAGTTTTCCTTGCTCGCGAATTTGTCCAATAAACTCAGCTATCTGTCCCATTTGTAGTTTCAAATCTGCTATATCCTTTGATTGGTTCTGCTGAGAAATAGTCAACGATTTCAAAATCTCATCATAATTAAGGGGCATTCCTGAATTGTGCTGAGGTGGTTCTGGTTGCCTTTGGGCTAAACCAGGGGGTGGCCGATTCGAAGTCTGTTGTTGAGGTTGTTCTGAATTTCTCCATCCAAAACTGGGGTGATTTCTCCAACCTTCATTGTAGGTGTTCGAATAAGGATTATTCCTATAGTGATTTTGCCCTTGGAAACCTATTGCATTGACATTCTCCCAACCGCCATTCTCAATCAGTTGAGGACATTGATCAGATGGATGTCCTGGCTTTGTACACACGCCACAAACTTGTGCAACTCCTAGCATATTCGGCTTCCATAGGGCCTGAGTCACAAGTGAGGTAAGATTAGCCATTTGAGCTTCCAAACTATAATTAGTACTTACCTCATTGACTTGGCATGACGGCTCTCCCATTCCCTCATACTGTTGGGCATTTAAAGTTCGGTTTGCAATCAAAGTCTTTGCTGCTGCTGGAGTTTTATCAACCAAAGCTCCTCCTGCCGCTGCATCTAACATCTGTCGCTCAAGAGGAAGCAATCCCTCATAAAAGTATTGAATCAGGAGCTCCTTCTTCATCTGATGTTGCGGGCATGATGCTATGAGAGTTTTGAAGCGCTCATAGTAAGTCGGATATGATTCTCCTGGACCTTGATGTATGCCACTGATTTTCTTCCTCAACAAGATAATTTTGGAAGTTGGGAGAATTTATCTAGAAATACCTTCTTCATGCTCTCCCAAGAATATACTGTTCCGGAAGGTAGTTCATAGAGCCAATCCTTAGCCTTATCACCCAGAGAAAAGGGGAATGCTCTCAACATTAGGATGTTTTCATCCACATTTATTAGCGTCATACTGGAGCATACAACTTCAAATTCCTTTAAATGTTTATTAGGATCCTCCATAGAAAGACCATGATACTTCGGAATATGATGAAGTAGGCTGGATTTCAGCTCGAATGACTCATCCTTGCCCTGCGCGGCTAATGGATACTGAATGCACAAGGGTGCGGCATTGTCCAAGGTGGATGCCGAAAGTTCTTTAATAGATCTATTATCTCCCATGTCAAACTCTTCAGATTCAGATTCAGATTCAGATTCAGAGCTAGATGTTTGTGGCTTTTTTGTTTCTCTCATTCGTCTTCTAAATGTTTTCTCAGACTCTAAATCGTATTCTAATAAGTTTTCGCTAGATCTTCTATTGTGCATGAACTGGTACCTGACATAAAGAAAGAAAGAAGAGGAAAAAAATCAATAAAAAGAAAAATAACCAAACCTGGACTTGAAGCCCGCACTGCGATGGTGTAGATAGTCTAAAAGGTGGGAGCCCAGTTAGCCACGATCTGATTTCGACGGTTTGCCATGGGACCACTACTTTTCAGCGCGGCTGTCGATAATAGGGGTGGGCAAACGGGTCGACGATCCGCGGATTCAACTCGAACCGGACCGTTTTCCTCTAAACGGTCCGGATTTAAATTATAAGTTTTTATATACGGTTCGGATCGGTCCGGATCCGTTATAAAACGGTCCGGTCCCGGTTCCTAATTTTAAAAACGAAACGGTCCGGGTTGGACCCGTTTCAAATCAATTTAGTTATAAAATCCTAAATATGGAACTAAGTGCAGTAACAGAGTAACTCACTCACTCATCTAACTCTAAGTTCTCTTTCGATCCCAACCCTAGCAGTAGCAACTCATAAGTCATACCCTCACAAAAGTTCCCTCTCCTCTCCTCTCTCTGTCTCTGTCGAAGAGAAGAAGCCGAGATCTCAGATCTCCCTCTCCATCAGAAGAGAAGAAGCCGAGATCTCCCTCTCCTCTCCTCTCTCTGTCTCTGTCGAAGAGAAGAAGCAGCGAGATCTCCCTCTCCTCTCCTCTCTCTGTCTCTGTCGAAGAGAAGAAGCCGAGATCTCAGATCTCCCTCTCCATCAGAAGAGAAGAAGCCGAGATCTCCCTCTCCTCTCCTCTCTCTGTCTCTGTCGAAGAGAAGAAGCAGCGAGATCTCCCTCTCCTCTCCTTTCTCTGTCTCTGTCGAAGAGAAGAAGCAGCAGCTCCCTCAGCGAGATCTCTCTCTGTCGCCATCTGTTGACAACCGGGTGGAGTACTTTTGTGAATCAAAAGAAGCTTATTGCTGGGGATTCTATTGTGTTCTTGAGGACTGAGAATGGAGATCTTTGTGTTGGAATTCGGTGAGCAAAGCGAGGGTGGATTGTGGCTCTGAGTCTGCATCAGGGTGGAATCCAGCCGCTGGAAATTGTGTCTCACCATATGGGGGATTTTCTGCATTTTTAAGAGAGGAGGAGAACAAGATGATGAGGAATGCTAATGAGATGAATTCTAACTTCTGTGGTGGTTCAAGAGGAAGGGGACGAGTAAAGCCCGACTCTGTTGTTGAGGCTGCAACTCTGGCTGCTAATGGAAGGCCCTTTGAGGTTGTTTACTATCCAAGAGCAGGCACTCCAGAGTTTTGCGTGAAAGCGTCATCTGTGAGATCTGCAATGCAGATTAAGTGGTGTCCTAGGATGCGATTTAAAATGGCATTTGAATATGAGGATTCTTCAAGAATAAGCTGGTTCATGGGCACCATATCTTCTGTTCAGGTTGTGGATCCCGTTCGCTGGCCTAATTCACCATGGAGAGTTCTTCAGGTAAACCTTGCAACTTGGGTTTATTGAATAGCATGTTTCTATTTTGTGCTACCTGCTAGAACTCTATAATCACAATATTGGTTTACTTTAGAAGCTATTCATATATTTTTGTTCCAAAGAGTTCAAACATTTTCTTCCTCTTACATCTATTAGTTGTGTGTAAGATTCCTCTCATTTTGAACATTAGAACCGTTTGGAACCGTAGGAACCGGACCGTTCCAAACGGTTCGAGTTAGGTTCGGTTCCAATGTTCAAAATGAGGGGATCCGGACCGGACCGGATCCGTTATTTTTAAACGGTTCGAGTTAGGTTCCTCCAAATTTGGAACCGATCCGGACCGTGCCCACCCCTAGTCGATAAACTCCCAAATTTGTAGCTTGGTGCACTCAGGTGTATATAATTTAGATGGTGGGAGTCTAGTCAGTCCTAAACTGATTCCGATGGCTTGCCATGGGACCACTGCTTTTCAACCTGGTCGCCAAACCTCTCTCAAATTCGTAGCCCCAACTGCGCGGGGAGGGTGCAGATGGTTCGAAAGGTGGGAGACTAGTCAGTACTAAACTGATTCCAACAGCTTGCCGCGGAACCACTGCTTTTCAGCCTGGTCGCCAAACCTTTACTCCCCAAATTTGTAGTCCACTCTACTCAGACATAAATGATTTGGAAGGTGGGAGCCTAATTAGTCCCGAACTGATTTTGACGACTTGCCACGGGACCACTGCTCTTCAGCCTGGTCGCCAAACCTTTACTCCTCGAACCTATAGTCCACATGGCTCGATCATAAACAATTCGGAAGGTAGGGACCTCAAGCAGCCCGCCACACGACCTCCGCTTCTCTTTAAAATAGCGAACATGAATCTAGCTGAGTCAACATTTTCACACTCAAACGGACTGACATTCTAATGTTAAGCGTAGGCCACTCGCACCGATACAAAGATCGTACGACCAGTGCTCAGATAAAAGCTACTTAGGATGCCAACCCGAGTTTACGACGTCTGACTCAACACGAACGCTCTAACACACACGCTCGACCATCACGACTCACTCACTGCAACAATTGCTACAATCGACCGGTCAGACAAGCAAGGTAACCCTCAAGCAACTTACGTTGGGGACATGGCACAGCTCGGATGACTCAACCCTTAGCTAAACTGTTCGTAACATGCCCACTACCTGACATGACTACACCGCGATGACCCCGAGTAATTCATAGCACAAAGCGGTCAAACTCTCTATGCAGACATACTAGTCAACGTCCTATTGATTCAACCAGCCTATGCCAAAGCATGACGACAAGGCGAAACGAAAAACATGCAATAGAGACAACAAGTACGGAACGGATAAAAATGTTTTCATTAATGATTAAAGATAAAAAGAGTACAAGCACACAAAGTTCACTCCTTATCAGTAGAGGGTACAAAAATGGAAGAGTTAAGCCTAGTTGAAGAAGGAGCAGGAATTGTGTCCACACACGCCGCAGCCTTGACATCAGGGCTCAAACTGTCTTCCTCGCTCAATGACGTCAAGGTAACAGACAGGTCCACATATGAAATCTTCTTATAACGGTTGAGATCCCATTCCGGATGCTCCTCCTTCATCATCACCAGTAGCTCTAGCCATCTATGTACAATGTTGCGCTATTTTAGTAGCACACAACTTATTACACTGCTTTGTGATTGTAGTATAGAATAAGTAGGGATCGTTCTGGACCGGGGATTAGAGGGCTTGCCAATTAACACTAAGAATAGCTAAAAGACAACTAACAATCTAATTAATTAAATAATAGGGGATTGAATTTTCTAAATTAAACTATGAAAATAACTACAAAAATTACTGCAAATATAATAAAACTAAAGGTATGGAAAATATGAGAAATTAGCTAAGGGTTTATCTCCACACACCAAACATATGCTCATAAATCAATTTTCAATAATCACTTGCTAACTCGTGAGAGACAATGCTCAAGATTAACCATGAAAAGCACTACATTAATCTTATTATTTTCCCAAAGTCGTTGAATTAAACTAAGCGTCGCTTTCAAACTATTCTTATCATGCTATCTAAACAAGAATCGCAAGTTAGACAACAATCTAAGATCATTAAGTTTTGTGGAAAATATGAACACTGACTAGGCAGTTACAAGTATGATCAACAACTTGTTCATACCTAGGTTTTGACTTAACCTTACCAACGTTCCTTGGTATTTACTACTTGTGAATACAGGATTATAACAATTAGGTGAAACTCTCCTATACTCTAGCCCCAGATCCTAGCATGCTTACTAAGTTGGCCACCTTAACAAACATCCAAAGAAAAGTTTTCTATAAAGTAGTTAAGCAAAACACAATCACTAATAGCAAGGAAGATTAAATTCAATTAATTTATAAAACACATGTTCAGGGCTTCGAATCCACCCCTAACTAAGAGGAGTTTAGCTAGATATGTTAATTATGTTCGAATAGCAATACATAATTAATATCAAACTAAAAATAAGAGAAAGAGTTAATAGAGGAGACAAAACATTGTAGACTGATCCGTGGTGGTACTGAGTGGAGTGTTGGGATGCAAATAGAGTGAACTCTTATTTCACCCTCCTCACGCGATTTGCTCCTTCTCTGCTTCTTCAGCTCCCGATCTCTGCTTCTCTTCCTTATGCGACTGCTCTGGTGAGAAGAGGCTGCGAAGGGGAACGACGGTGGTCGATTGAGGCGAGATGGTGGTGGGGTTTTGTGTTTGTGTTGGTTAGATGGTGTAAGGAGATGGTGGCGAAATAAGGGTTGGACGAAGATGGATCAAGCAAGAGAGGGAGAGGTAAGGCGAGGGTTGTTTTGTGTGATATGTGACAAACAGAGGAGATGGATTGCGATCGGGTGCGAGGTGAAAGGTCTGATTGGTGATCGGTGATTGTGTGGCTATGCGGTTGTGCGAACAGGAAGGAATTGTTGTAACGAGGGTTAGGGCTTGTTGTGGAGGCTGTGGATGGAGGCTATGGATGGGTAGGCAACGGAAGTTGTGGATGATCTTCAAGGTAAGGTATCGTCCCCTTTTATACTCTTTTTCTACTTTGTGTGGTTTCCTTGTTTGTGTGGATTCCTTGTGCAGCTAGTAGCTAATTTGCTTCACTTAGCTTCTATTTTATAATCTTGTAATTGGAAACCTACACAAACACGAAAAATAGCAATTAGTACCATAATTAACAAATAATAGCTAAAAATATATATAGAAATATGGTACTAAAAATAGCCTAATTATGCCCCTATCATACAACCCAACGGAACTCACATTTGCCTTGTTCCTGGAGAAGCTCTTCCTCCCGCACCTTTGCATCAACAAGTTCACGCTTCAATAGCTCTAACTTGCCAGCCAACGCGTCGACCTGAAACTGCTCTGTGGTCAGACTGCTCTTCACGACACTAAGTTCATGCCACCCCAATTTGAGCTGGTTGTCAGCCTTATTTGCTTCTCGAGCATAGAACTCCACATCGGATTCCAACTGTTGCTTTTCAGTAGCCCAGTTGGCTTCCTTCGAAGCACTATCTTCAGTGAAAGACAGCATTTCAGAACTCGCCTTAGCCGCAGCTTCCTGCGCAACCTTGATTTCTAGGCGAATACGGCTCAACTCCTGCCTAATTCCATCCCTTTCGGACACCGCCTCTGTCAGATGACGCTCGAGGTCCACCAAACTAGCCCTCCGAGCCTCACCGGCCACGGTTAACCGATCCAACGGCTTCTTTTTGGCCTGCTTCTTAAGTCGCTCAATTTCATGGAGCGCATCAGAATACAGTGTCTACATATGCGAGAAGACACGCTCCAAGGTGTATACTCTCTCACGAGCCGCCTCAATTTCTGTCCCAGCAACAGCCGCGTGGCTTAAATGAGACACACCCCTTCAAGCCTTTATCCATACACCCTTCCAATGAATCCCCTCGGGTTTTGGAGCGTGATCCATCAGCCAACTGTGACGCTTGCTTATATGCTTCCTCGAAGCATACTCTACGTCCACCTTTTGTGCTAGACCTGTGAACTCAACTTTACCAAATCCGGTGCAAATAGTCTTATCCGTGCGCCCGGATGAAGTTTTCCCTGATCGGGAACTATGTTGGCACCACCCTTCACGTTCGCCACCGTCCTCAAGCTTTCATCTGTGGCCTTTCCCTTGTCAACAACAACAACCCCTTTTGTGCGAGACGACTCAATGGGATCAGGAGGGAGAGAAGCCAGCGAAGTATCCAAAGGGCCCTCCAACACCTCTAGCTGAGGCTTAGAGTAATGCGAACTGCAAGAGACACGACTGGTACCATGACCACTATCAGGTAAAGCAACTATGGGGCGATCAGATTCTACCACCTCAGGCAAATCCTCACAAGAGCCTTCTGTCAGAGAGATCCCACACGAATCAGTACAAGCGGAAGCTGCCATCGCAACCCACACTAGAAGGTCATTCAGAGCCTTGACATATGCATCACTAAGGTTCGACCTGTCTACGACTCCTGCCAATCGCAGGTAATCCTTCTCCAAGCCGAAAACATCAATCTCCATCTCAACAGGCCTAGCAGACTCGCGCTCCCCCTTCATCGGAGCGGGTCGCACCGAAGACGACCCGATTTTAACGCGAGACCTCTTCCTCACGAAGGAGGCAAGAGTCTCAGACGACTCCTCCACATCAGATAGAACATGAGCTTTGGCCCCAGTAGCTTTCCTCTTCCTGGAAAGGGCTCTTCCAACTTAATGCGCGACTCTCATTATAGAGTGGGGGCAACATGCCAGTTGTCCCACAACCCACTACAGATGAAGTTGGAAACCCTTATGACATCGATCGCCTTTCTTTTCGACATGACGTAGAACTTCTCCATGGTGTTTTGCTCCTCTAAGGTAAGAGGAGTAGTAGGAAACCTTCCTGCAAAAAAATGTAAGTGATGGTTAATCGGCCCACTATCAAGCACATCAAAGTCACAAGAAAAGAGATGAACTTGCGAAGCGGCCTGAACTGTCACTTGAACGGACGACCCTTGCATTGAAAGTACTTCAAATACGCAGGGGCCAAGAAGTAGTACTTTTGCCAAAACTTGAAATCATCAGGTAGCTTAACGAAGCAATTCGGTGACTTCATCTTACAAACGCCGACCTCCTTAGCACTGAGCAGAATCATGATGATGATCTTATATTCGTTGGGCCCCAACTAAGCTGGAGGAATCACTAAGAAGTCTAAGAACTCCAAGATCACATCTAGAACCGGAAAATGCACTCCAGTTTAAAGCATCCCGTGTTGCAAACAGATAAAACCAGCCGGAGGTAATATTGGCATATGGTCGCCCGCCAGGAGATACAACGGCAGGTCCTCAGGGACCCAAAACTTCGTTTGGATTTCGGTGAGACCAAGTTCGGACAATAACCTGTACTCCAGGCCCTCGGCCAAGATAACGTCATCAAGAAGGTTTTCTTGAGCCATGAAGAAGATGAACAATCTTTTCTAATAAGAGCGGTAGCTTCGAAAGCAACGAAAGTAGAAGAATCAGACTCTACACAACAGATGACCTAAATAGAGGTTGGCTTCCCGCCTCTTTTCCGCTAGACCAATGCACGTTCAATTAATGCAGCCCGTGGCTCAAGCAACGATTTAGACTCAATCATCATGAGCGGCGCATCCCTTCAGGATGATGAAAACACGCCGCATAAGTGACCTAGCCCGTCTAAGGGACCACGATGGCGCACATCGGCCGAGTCCAGTCCTACTCAAGATGACGACATTGTGTCGCATAAGTGATATAGTGCGCATAAGGGATGAAGATGGTGCACGTCGACTGAGTCTAGTCCTATTCAGGATGACGATAATTCGTCTCATAAGAGATCTAGTCTGCATAAGAGACGGAGATAACGCACAGTGGCCGAGCCTAGTCCTACTAGGATAACGATAGCTCACATCATAAGTGACCTATTCCGCAAAAGGGACCAAGATTGTGCACAACAGCTGAGTCTAGTGTTATTCAGGATGATGATAACTCGTTGCATAGGTGACCTAGTCCGCATAATGGACGAAGATGGCGCACAATGCTCGAGTCTAGTCCTACTTAAGATAACGACAACTCATATCGTAAGTGACCTAGTCCGCATAAGGGACCAAGATGGCCCACAACAACCAAGTCTAGTCCTATTTAGGATGATGACAACTCGCCACATAAGTTACATTGTCCGCTTGACAGATGTCTACGACTTCACCTTAGCTGAACTTCTCTTTAGGATTGAGCCCATATACATAGTATGCCTAACTCTTGTTCAAGATTAGGTCCTTTAGGGAAGTCTAACCCATTCGGGCAAAGACGACTTCTTTACAACTCAGCTCCTCTTCAGGATTGAGCCCGTATACCACAAAAATTTAGTCTGTACGAACAAATATGATTTCTCCACAACCTAACTTCTTTGCACGATTAGGGTTCGTCATAGAATTCTAGTCCATTCGGACAGAAACAACTTCTCTACAGCTTGAATCTTCTTCAGGATTGTGCCCAAATAGATGGTACAAATATCTAGTTTGTTCCGACATAGTCGATTTCTTCACATTCGTTCCCTTGTTCAGGATTAGGTCCTTCAGTGAAGTCTAGTTCATTCGGGCAAATATGACTTCTCTACAGCTAAATTCCTCTCCAAGATTGAGGTCGTATACCACATAAATCTAGTCCGCTCGGACAAAAATGATTTCTTCGCAAGCTAACTCCTGTTCAGGATTAGGGTTCGTATATAAGTCTAGCCTACTCGGGCAGGGACGACTTCTATACAACTCAACTCCTCTGGATTGAGCTTGTATATGTATTATAAAAGTCTAGTCTATTAAAGCATAGGTGATTTTTCTATAGCTCCATTCCTCTTTAGGATTGAGCCCATATACGTAGTAAAAAAATCTAGTCCATTTGGACAGATACGATTTCTTCACATCCTAACTCCTGTTTAGGATTAGGTCATTCAGTAAAATCTAGGCCATTCGGGTAGAGACGACTTCTCTACAACTCAACTTCTCTTAAGGATTGAGCCCATTTACCACAGAAATCTAGTCCATTCGAATAAATATGATTTTTCCACAACCTAACTCCTGTTTAGGATTAGGGTTTTTTCATAGAAGTCTAGCCCATTAAGGCATAAACGACTTCTCTACAGCTCAAATCCTCTTTAGGATTGAGCCCGTACATGTATTATAAAAGTCTAGTCCATTCGAGTACAAGCGACTTCTCTACAACTCGACTCCTATTCAGGATTAAGCCCATATACATGGTACATAAATCCACTACAAGAAATCTGGCATTAGGTGTCTAATTTATATGTGACACTTTTAAAATTGTCCCCATTTTCCTGTTTAGGTGAGAAATTTTGAAGAGTTGTCACCTATTTGTTCAAGTGAAATTTTGGTTCTCAATTCTTCACATAAACATTTCAAAATCATCACATTGCAGAAAGAGGAAATTTGGCACCTAAATGAAATACCTTTGGTGAGACGAATTAACACCTCGTCACATCTCATCAAAGCCCAGCTCAAGAGTGAGGAAATAAAAACCCAATAGTTACGAAATAGATGAAAAAAAACCTAAAACCCAAATCCTCAAAAGCATTGAAGAAAATATTAGGTGGGGGTATCCAATTCGGGATTTGAATAGACTCTGAAGAATTTTAAATCTTGTTGATTTTAAAAGGTTTCAAATGATTTTACAGGATTTTGATGGATTTTAAATGATTGGATTTTGTAGATTTTATAAAGATTTGTTATGGATTTATATGGATTTTTATAAATGTGTTATTAGTCATAAGAAACAATGAAAGAACATCACCTACATTGTTATCCATGCCAACACAAATTATAAAACATCTCTCAAAACATCAATTAAACAATTGTTTGTATGTTACGAGAATTTTACTTCAGATTAAAAAAATGTGGTCCAAAAGTAATACAAATAACTATTTTACTTCAAATTGTTATCCCCGCCACTTCTCTTCCTTTTTTCTTCTTCTTTAATCACCACCACCACCACGCTACCGACGCCTCTCTTCCTCCCCCTCTTCTTCTTCTTCTTCTCCATCAATCACCACCGTCACCTCTCATCCCACCTCCACCCATTTTAATCTTCTTATTCTCAACCTCCTCCCCCTCACCTCTTCTTCTCCGTTCCTTTATTTATTTATTTTTCTTCTTCTTCTTCTCTTCCTCCACTTTTTTTTCTCTGTTTTTTTCTTCTTCTTTTTGCCCTCGCGAAGGTTCTGGCAGGTGGGGAACCTCCACTCGTAGGAACCTCCGCAAGAGCGAAGAAGAAAAAAAAAGGGAAAAGAAGAAGAGAGGAGAAAAAAATAGAAGAAAAAAAAAACAAAGAGAAAAGTAGTAGTAGAAGAAGAAATCATAAGGAAAAAAAAGATATGAACAAAAAACAAAAAAAAGGATAAGAAGAAGAGAAAATAAGAGGAAGAGAATGAGAAAAAGAATAATAATAATAATAACAAAAAAGAACAAAAACAAAATAAAAGAGGAAGTGCGGGTGGTGGTGCAGCCAGCAGTGGTAGGGCATGGTGGTGTGGCCGAAAGTTGTGGGGCGAGGTGGTGTTGCTCCTGTGAAGAGAGAAGAGAAGGGAAGGTGGTGGTGTCCTTTAGCAGATCTCAAAAAAATGGGATGGTGGCGTTCTTCAGCGAAAATGGTGGTGTTATTTAAAAATGGCCAATACAAATCTGTTGAAATATAAGGGGGGAATGTTAGATTTTGAATAACTCTTGTTATATATACTTTCCACTCACAAATCCTTCAAAATTCACAATTTTAACAAATCCATTAAAATCCACTACTTTTTTAATACCCCTGATTTTGGTGGACTTTTGAAAAACATGAATTGAATACCCCCTGATTTTGATGGATTTTAAAACAATCCTTTAAAATCGGTATTTGAATACCCCTAGATTTACATGTATTATTTTAAATCTTTAATTGAATGCCCCTAGAATTTAATGGATTTTAAAATCCTTCACAATCCATTAAAATTCGTAATTGAATACCACCCCCTTAATGAGCTATTCAAACTCTTTTCCTCCTTGTATTACGATCCTCTCTTCTCCTCCAAAGCATCTATTCAAATTCCTCAAATCATCTTCTCTTTGTGTAAGAGAGTATTGAAGAGCTGTGTGAACCAACGACCGAGAGACTACTGTGTGAACCAACGACCGACCAAGGTACTCTTCTTCTTCTTCTTCTTTTTCTTCTTGCAATGTATTTTGCAACTTGCAAACATAATCAGGCAGTGAGGAATCTTAAGGGGAATTCCAGGCGAGGGACTCCTTTTGGTAGGTTTTTGGGGTTGGTTTGTTCGGCCGAGATGCCCTGCCCCTTCAAAAACAAAAATGCATAGCCTTTCTCTCTCTCTCTCTCGAATCAAAATTGTTGTTAGGGTTTTGTGCTTGAGGGAATTATTTTTTAATTCAATGGCTTTAATTGCAGTTGTTTCGATTTGGTTGGAGAAGAGGAACCCTTGCATCAATTTGGTTGGAAAAGAGGAACTTTTGAATTGATTTTGAAGTTTACAGGTATGATAATAACAATACTTTTAGAGTTTAGCAATTTTAGGGTGTGCTCTGTTTTCTGGAGGTGTGGGCTGAAACATGGTGTGGTGAAGGTAAAATTGTTGTGTTTGTGCAGTATTGTGTGGTGTGGTGAAGAGGCTGAAATTGCTTCGGTTGATCAAAACTAAGGTTGTGTGCACTCTGTTTTGGTCAACTACTTATTATATTGTTACCATTGATATGTTGCATTCCTTGGTCTTCCCGAGTAATTCCACAGGAAAACTTAATTCTCCAGTACTAGTGGAAATATGTTGCTATAGGAAAGCTTATTTCTCCGTTTTGTATTTGGTTTTGTTGTCCTAACTGAACACAAAATTTTCCTTGTAAAAAAATTAATTTGAAATTAAGTAATGGGAAGTTAGGCTCTTGAATGTCAATGTTTAGAATGTAGTGGAGATGAAGCAAGCCAATTTTGTACTACTTTTCTCAGGAAGTGTATTAGAGTGTGCATTTTGCCCTAACATGTGGGGGGCTGTAGGTCAATATTTCGGTGTAGAATTACAAACATATTAAACCCACCATTTTAAAGGTTTTGTCATTATTTTTGAGATATTAATATAAAATATTATTAGAGTGTGCATTTCCCCCTAACATGTGGGGGGCTGTAGGTCAATATTTTGGTGTAGAATTACAAACATATTAAACCCACCATTTTAAAGGTTTTGTCATTATTTTTGAGATATTAATATAAAATATTTCGAGATATTAAAACCTAGCCTAATGTTAAGGGCCTTTCAAAGAGCAAGTTGGTGAAATGTGTTCAACATTTTTTGTTGCAATAGGCAACTTCCTTTTGATGGGTTACGTATGTTGGCAAGTTTTGAAACTCAAAAATCAATGTGAGGATAAATGAGATATTAATTGGATTCAAATAAGAAGTCAATAAGCTTTGAAAGTCAATTCAAAACTGCACCTTCTTTTTTCATCCTTAAACTGCAATTATACAAGCAATCTTTTGATTATCAGAGTCGAAGTAGCTCTTCTCCTGTAATGTTGTCTAAGGATTTTATTTATCCTTTTTTTCCCAAGGGCAAATATCCCCCTTTTGTCCTTTTCGATCAATTCAGTATAACTGCACATGCAGGTCCTATAGTATATAGGAAAGCAAACATACACGTTTATGCTTTTGTGATCTTAGGGTGTGTTTGATTGCATAGAATCCTATGTCGTGAAATTCATGAGAGGACCCATATATTTTAGGCTAATTGAAAGTATAACTCCACATCCACCATTTGATTTTGTTATCAATTGTGGGAATGAAAGTCCCATGAACATGAGAATCACATGCCTTGAATGACCAAGTAGTGAGATTCTCATATTCATGGGACTTCCATTCCCACCATTGATCACAAAATCAAATGGTGGATGTAAAGTGATATATAAATTTAGCCTAAAATATAGGGGTCCCCTCATAGATTTTCATGACATAGAATTCCATGCAACCAAACACGCCCTTAGAACACGAAACATGTCTACATGGGAAGGATTAAGTTTAAGTTAAGATAAGTTAGGTTCCTTAATGTTAAAATTTCAAAGGTAGAAGTAGAAATAAAATAAGCCAATATATTATACCACTTCAGGTAGTACAGAGAGACTACATAGGTTTCTTGTAATGCAACACAATTTGATTTCTGAAAATGTAATTAACATGGAAATTATACATAGTTTACAATATTATATATACTGCCCAAACACCTCTTTTAGATTAAGAGAAAGTGAAAACAATTTCATATCAGAACAAAAAATCCTATGAATTTGCATTACTTCCAAGTTGCAAAACATTTATAGACATTTTGAGCACTTTGATTAATACAAAAATGAAGCAAATAAAAAACAGGGTTTATATGCTAACTTCCCACACTCATCGACCATATGATGAGACTTGGCCCACAATGACATCTGTGAAAGTTTATCACCAAGATGTGAGAAGCAAATTGTTTGTACCACTGATGACTAACATCTCATGGGAAATTTGATACAATATTTTTTTTTTTTTTTTTTTTTTGTGTGGTTGTTGCAGATCACTTCAACTACTTAGATTGTTCTTTTCAACTTGATCTAAGGTACGTTATGAAATTATTGTCATTCATTTTATCTTAATAGTATACAATGTTGAGTATTTTTTTAATTATATGTATGGATTTTTTTGGGGTCGTTGAAGTAGATAATGACATAAAAGTTGATATGGAGATACAATGGATTTCTAACCGCAATATTCTTACTTCGGAGTACAAAAAAGGGATTGAGGGATTAATTGATATTGCTCGTCATTATGTGAATAAGAGGAATGAGATACCATGTCATTGCAGGATATGCTGCAACAAATATGTGCACTCTATAGAAGGGAGTTGTTGACTAGTGAGACTTGGTGAGTTTTTTGTGAGACTTGAAAGCCATTGACAAATTGTTTTTCATGTCTTCAGTGACAAAAATCAATAGCTTTTGACGTCTGCTTGTTTACCAGCCAAAAAAATTGCATTTGAGAATAGAGCGATGGAAATGTGTCTGGTTGAGTAGGTATGGTAATTAAGGGAAAAGAAGAAGAACCAATATGTATAACTTCATATTGAGTGAAAAAAAATAAAATCTGACTATTCATTTATCTTCGTCCGATTAATGTGAAATTATATATGATGTAGTCGATTCTTGCTCTCATTCCTAGCCTTGACCTAGACCTGCACAGGGAACACAAGTGAGCCAAAGACCACCGCGTGGCGGCCGATGGAACTTCGATGCTTAAGTTAATAAGGCTTAAGAGAGACTTAATGCTGTAAATTAGGTTTCTATAGCTATTTTTTGTTCATTGACCTTATTTCTTACTTATAGTGCAAGAGTCCTTGTTTGGCTAAGCCTTTGGTGGCGTAGTTTAGGGAAAAAGATCTTATTGGAGATCCTTTCCTAATTGGAAGCTGTCCATGTAGAGAATTTTTCCTACACGACTTGTGCTCCTAGATCTGCGGGAGAAATTTCCCTTACGGAGTGTTGTCCATGCAAGGAAGTTTCCTTGTCCGACTTATACTCCAATATTTGTTTCCTAGTCGGAACCAACGTATTGTTGGTCATCCTGTCTTGTGTCGAACCCTCAGATACTTGCCTTATAGGGCTTATGAGTATTGGGTTTGACCGCGTGACGTGTCGGCTTAATAGCGTGCTACAATTTTCATCCGACCTTCTAGATCCTACCAATAGTTGGCTTAGTGTTGTCTGGGGCTTGCTGGATTGGGCGTGCAATCGGACCTACTTTGTTCTATTGAGAGATTATCATGACACGTGCAATGCTGATCAGAGGACAGTTTGATGTATCATCAGCTACCCCCTCCCGAGTTGGTAGGCCAGCTCATCGGTCCACCAAGTCATTTCATTAAGAAACTTTGCAGTCATAAAGGTTGAATCTGAATTGTTTCCTCGAGCAGCGGGCTTCATTAATTGGGTGTGCGTTGCTTGAAAGAGAAAATGGCGGGAGTTTTGTTTTCTATAAAGATCTTCTCTCTGTAGAGTTTAGCTTCTTTACTCTTTAGATCTCAGAGACTCTGTTTTGTGGTACCGCATTTCGTGTTTTTTGTATTTGCTCAACTTTCATAGTCGAAATCTTGTACGATTTTTCATGGCGAGCCTAAATCTCCGATGAACTGTTTGCTAAGGGCCACAAGTTTTTTGAGGAGAGGTTGCTTTCTGAGTCGAGTCTGGAAGTCCTTCGTGAAACATATGGGATTCCTGATGATCTGGTGTTCTTCACTCTGGGTGCCGATCTGACACCATTGTTCCCTCCAGAAGGGTTTCATATGTCTTCACCGAGGTATGTTTCAATCGAGAATCCACTTTCCTGTTGTCAAGAAAATTTGGGAGTCCTTGGCGTACCTAGGCATTGCGCCCACTCAACTGGTGCCAAATGGGTATAAGACTGTGATCGCCATTCTGATTAGGGTGAATGACGCTGGTGTCTGAATATCTTCGAGGGTGATCCAACTACTTATTTCCCCTCAGATATTCGAGCACATTGTGTGTGCTAACATCGCCGGACTGCTTTGGAAATCTGCTTAACGATTTTAAGTTCTGGCAAAAATATTGTTTCATGGCTTCCGCGGACTTGAAGTATTTCGAGCTTTCTGGTCGTCCAATACAGGGAACCGAGTAAGTTTAATTTTGTTTTTGATATTGCTCGTGTTAAATGCATATCAAATAGATCTTTGTGCTTTTTGGTAGTGAAATTCCCAACTTCGTCTCTTTCTACTGAGGATAAAGCAGTTCTGGACACATTTCATGACATGCCTTGTCTGCAAATAGAAGATGTGACGAGTCTTCTAATATCAAGCGCGGACTGTGGGCTCATTGGCACGAGGCTTCCACTCTTTTTAGGGTTTCGAAGCCAAAGCCCAAAGGCGTATCTTTTTCGAAGAAGATGAATCTCCCGAAGATTAAGATTCCGAGCCCTTCAAGGAGGGCAGAATTGAATGAGGCGCTTCATTTTCCTGTTCTTCTGAAGAGGCCTTGCCCCTCTTCTACATCATTATCCTCTCCGCCTATCAAAATATCACTCTCAAGAATTTGTTTAACCGTAGACTTCTCAAATTTTTTCTTTTTAACTTGTAGTAATGCTTCTGAACACTTTTTTCGCACATCATCTGGCACTTTCGTACATGGTGCTACATTTCCTCTTTTGTGCGCAAGATGTTCTTTAAATCTTGAGATTCCATTAATTATTTTCAAGCAAAACTTGCACTTTACCAAAGTTTTATTGTTTGGGTTTGTATATGTTCCCCATTCCCATGCCATATCTTCGGAGGGCCTTTTCAAGGAATTTGACGATGTTGAATTGGCATTGGCAAATGGATTTGAAGCTCCCGACGACATAATCTACAAAATACAAATACGAAACAAAAATAAGTAAAATAATCAGGGATGAAAAATAATCTAATCAGAGAGTGTTTCATCTCTGTTGGAAAAAATCTACATCATATTGTTCCAGTTTTTTTCTCATCACTTGATCCACACTAGAAAAAACCTCAAACAAGTATAGCATCATGTGTATTGATTATTGAATTCATGTGTGCTAAAGAATTGAATTCTCTGTAATTAACAAACATTAGAAAAATTCGTCTCAGATTAGCATTATTAATTTCGTCTCTGTACAAAATTCGTCTCTGTAATTGAATTCGACTATGTTATTCAATTCGTCTATGTAACATTCGTCTCTGTAATTGAACCCCTCTTCTCAGCAGAGGGAAGAACCGAAGAAGCGAATGGAAGAAAGCGACTGGGAGGAGAGGGAAAGCTTACCTGATTTGGGAAGTAAGCAGCCAATCTCGTCGACGTCTTCGATTGATTTCTTCAGCAGCAACCGATCTCTTCAGCAACAACAGATCTCTTCAGCAGTTGATTGATCTCTTCTTCAGCAACCGATTGAAGGAAGGGAGGAAGAGAGGTTCAGATCTACTTCTTTTTCTTCAGATTGAAGGAAGAGATGTTGATGAAGACGATTGAAGGAAGGGAGGAGAATCGATTAGGTTTTTTCTTTAGATCTCTTCTTTTGTCGCTCCTTCTTCAGTCAGCTGCAAAAGGAAGCAGAATCGATTAGGGGTTTTTTTTTTGATATATAAAGACCTACAAATCGACGAGTCAGGTCGGCCGATTAAGTGCTGAATTGGCCGATTTTTGACCGCTTTTGATCGATTTTTATGGTTTCGTTTAAAGTCGACCGAGTCGACCCTGTGCGATTCGGTCCAGCCCGCATAGCGCTTTTTGGCCGATTTTCGGTCGCATTAATAGCACAGCCGTACAGGAAACCCTAACTCTTCCTTTGTGGGCCCAAAGGCTCGATCCACTCAACCCACCATCAATTATGCTAAATGCTTAGCGCACAGGGCTAACAGGGAAATTTTCTCTTACGGATTGCTCTTGGATTGGGAACTATCTCCCTCGTATCTACGAGCAAAGGGCTAACCGAGAACTTGCCTCCTACAACACAACTCTTAATTAGATAAGGATTTCCACGAAGATCTCCTTCCTAAACTACGCCTTCGATGGCTGGGTAGAACCAGGACTCCTGCAGTATAAGTAAGATATGAGGTTGGTAAGCTAAGGTACGCTACAAATTCTCTATTTACAGCATTACGCCTTCCTTGGATCCATGTCTGACTTTAGCATCGGAGTGTCATCGGCTACCACAACGGTGGTCAGTGGCTCACGTGCGTTACTTGTGCAGGTCAGCGAGATTAGGTCAAAGCAGGGAGCGAAAAAAAGACTGAATCAGTGATGATCAGTCTATTTTGATGTATCATCAGCTACTCCCCCCCTTAGTTAGTGGGCATGCTGACGTTGCCACTAACTTTGGTGACGGTTCAACTTTCCATTTTATCATTGCCTTGTCAGTTGCTTTTCACGAGTTGGTGCCTTGATCTTTTGCCTGTCGTTTCTTGCGCACATTTTTGGGATTTTGCATCGCCACCATATCTCACATGTTGTCCCACGAGCCATTTTTTCATCGCTTAGCTCTATAAAAGGAAATGTGGTGAATACGTTTTCCCTCGTCACACTATCTTTGAATTTAGGGTTTGTTTGTTCCCTCTTATCCATTTTCCTTACTTATTTGCTCCTCCACAATGTCTATTGGTGATAAGTTAAGTGGTAAGTTGTTGACTCTTTGTGAGGCTCATTATTCTCCTAATAGAGCTTCTAAGTCGACTCTGGAGAGCCTGGACCAGATGATAGCCCTTGTAACCCAAAGGCTGGATACATTGCACTGTATTCGTGCATGTTTTCTTTTGGTCTTCGATTCCTTGTTCCGGATTTGATAGATATATAATTTTTTTTATTAAATATACTTGGTCATATTTCGATATTCTTGTAATGAAAGGTATTGTAATATTTTCTAGGATTTGAATAATTATTGGGTATGATTTTAAGCACAATATTTATGTCATAACTTTATTCAGCTTAGTGGGGCAAAATTGTCAAACAGTTCTCATTCAGTATCTAAAAACAAACACTTTCTAACATCTCATTCAGAAGTAAAACAAACAATTCATTCAAAAACTCGTTCAAAACTTCTAACTCCAGTTAGAAGTTAGCTTTTAAGCACTTAAAAAAAACAAATGCCCTCCAACTTCATTGGAAAACCATGAATTGCATCAATGGGCATATTGTTTCTTGTCAAACTTTCTAAACATGTGCACATTGAAAAACATGTATGTCATCCCTCCATGCCCATTTATCATTGTCATCATCCAACCTAATTCCCGCCAAGCTATCAGTCACTTGCGCTTCTCATCGAAAGATTATGGTACATCTATCTCCTCCTCCTTCACAGAATAACATGAGCCAATTTTCCCCTTGTGGTCTTCCATATTTGTGTTCTTGGATGGTGTGGTTTTTAAGCATTGTTATTTGTTATCTTGGGAGATCGTGATTGAGTTGAACCTGCAAATGCATTTCTTTGAGTTGGCTATTGGTAATGTTCAGGAGAAATGGAGGAAGGGGGTGCATTCACGAATGAAGTCTAAGAGACAAGCAAGTAAGGAGGGAGGAGTTATTTGTAAATGTTGTTTGTGAGATTTTCGTCTCATTGCTTTGGTTTTCCAATTTGAGGGGAACTTCGAAACATCTAATGGTAGTTTGATGATGATGAGACTCATGAGGGATGAGGGGGAGAAGAAGATGAAGACTAGATTTTTTTTTAATTAGTGACACCATTAGGTTGCACTTTGGGATACATGTTAGAATTTTGAGATGTGTTGGGTGAGATGAGAGCAGGGGTATTGAGTCAAAGAAATGGTCACATGCAAGGCACATGCCAACTTACTGTCAATTGCAGTCAACGACGGTGAAGGGATCAAACTCAAATACGATTTATAAACGGGATCAAATGCATTTATCCAATTACTAGAGGGACCAACCTCAAATCTACCCATAAATTTATGAAAAATTGATCCAACGTAAATTTGATTAAGCCCTCTTCGTCATTTTGACCCACGTAATTTACTCTTCTTCAACTTTCTGGTAATAGCTTTATTCTTCTTCAACTTTTTGCTAGTAGCTCCACCTTATTTTCTTCGTTTCTCATTTTGGATGGTTCATGCTAAAACTTTTCTTTATCACCACTCCTCTTCAACTTTCTTCTAATAACTCTACCTAACTTACTTCACTTCTTATTTTGGGTAGTTCCTGCTTAAATCTTAAAAACAAGTCGTTTAAACTCATCCTCCTTAGAACTCCTGCAACCATGAAGTAGTTTAGACATGGGTTGTTCCTTGTTAAACTCTCGATGCTAGTTGAAATGCTCACTGCAAGAGTGATCCAACCTTGACCCTACATCTAGTGATTGACTGTGGTAATAGCCTAGTACAAAGGAGAACTTCATGTGTTTACCTCTGTTTTAATTAGATCTATACTCCATGAGAGAAAAACATTGGGACATTTTATTGTTGCTCAGTTTCCTTAAGTAATAATAGTTTATCACACCCGCCAATGTCCTAATGCCACTTTCGTAAATGTCGATATCTTTTCTCTGAAGAAACTTCCAATAATAACATCATTTTATTAGAAATGAGTTTCTTCCCCAAGGGTACTCCTCTCTTCCACCAAGCTCATGTTCTTCAATATAAATAACATCCTCTTTGACTCCCACCTCTCAACTCCTCCAAAATTCTCAAGCATACAATCCTCACCACATGCAAAAAGTTCTCAAATGAAGGAAAAGTCATGTCAAAACACCAACAAGTAAACACCTCCATTCTGAAAAAATGACAACCCACCAGAATGAAACTCAGATAGAAAATGAATGGGAAACTTCATATTAGCGGGAGTACAAGAGAACTCATCGCCTTCACTGTGTACTCTAATTCATAGCCATTGTCCTTTCCACCAAAAACAATGTTACTAAAATCGTTGATTAATTGGCAATTAATCCTTGACCAATCACTAATAATCATTTGAATAATCTCTAGTAGAATAATCGGCGATTTCTTGTTGATTTACCGTTTGATTGCTTTCGAAACTCACTGAATCATAACAATATCTTATAAATAAATGAGAAAATATTGATGTTATTTTTTCTTTTCATTTTTCCCTAACCTTATTAATATTTTACCTCTAGGGCGATACCAAGAGTGTATTTAGAGGCTAGAGAGAAGGAAAGATCAAAGAGAATATAAAATAAAATAAACCATCGAAGAGAAGAGAGACAAACAACCAAAGAAAATTAAAAAGCAAAACTAAAGAATATGTATGTGACATTAAATTTTTTATTTTTTTATAATTTTGCTTAAACTGTGTCATGTGATGTGTACAATACCAATATACATTGATTTTCGCTTTTTTGTAGTAAACATTTTACTCCGCCAAGGCTCTAATTTTACTTTAAAGCGGTACAAACCATACACTAATCAAGGTGAAGGTTACAACACTAAATTATCTAACCTATAAAAAGAGACTCCACTGCAGGAGTGCCTCACCTCGCCATAACTCTGGAGGTAGAGCTTGGTGCCTCATGTCCCGCCTCACCCTTGACAACAAAGGGCCAAATAATTCCAATTAAGATGTGATTAACCATTATCCTACATAGACCAAAAAGAGGGGTATATCGAGCTAAGCCCACTCCAACAAGTAAAACTTGTTCTTACGAAAGGAATTGGGTGTACATTATGCTTTGTTATTCATGTCACAATCCAGTTAACCTTTTCTCCTCCTCCAAATTTAGCAACCCTTACATTGTCTCCCCGATTAAACCATGACTGAATCACCAACTCATAAAATTCTGTCAAGAGTTACAAAACTCTCTTTGGCAAGGCAATGGAGATGGTCTAAGAAAGAAATGAATTGATTAAATCTTAGCTTTGCCCTAGATAAAGAAAAAAAATACATGCAAAATGGGAACACAGTTTAACAAGGAAGAATCAAAATCACGCATTCTCTATTACTAATAAGTGCAATTTTTGAAATAAAGAAAGAATCAGAAATGTTTTGCCAAATGTAAAGATTGTCGGGCAATCGGATGTCAATTTGAAAGTTTTCGCCCTCATAAGGAGTGGAAATGGGGTCGGAAATGGTTCCAGAGAGATGAGAGAGATCGTCTCCATGAATATCGATACTGACCCCAGAAATCCCCTTGTCTCTGTTGATTTCCACCAGTTCTTTTTGTACTCGAGCGAAGTCCACCATCTTCTCCTCTCTCTGATAGAGTTAAGAGTTAGACCCTAAGAAAGAAAGAGAGAGAGTTTGATTGTTTGAAGAGAAGACGAGAACGAAAGAACAATTCTTTGCTTGCTTGCTTTCTGATGAGGAGATGCGATGTTTTTTTTTTTTTTTTTTTTTTTTTGGTTGCTTTAAAAGACGAGCCGAACAGAAAGGAAACCAAATATGTGGGCAACGGCAAGGGAGATGTGGAGTGTAGCGAAAATTCTAGGGAGCGAGGGACCATCCATCCCCCTCGAGATGTGCGCCCTCACTTATCTCGAGGGAGATGGTGGTTACACCCATCCCTCGCTCCCTAGAAGGGCTCGGAGTGTAGTCCAATTTTTTAAGTTACCCGCTTTTCCCAATCACTAGTACAGTAGTAATGATGTCCACGTGCATTGCACGGTCCCCATTTCCACTGGTAGGTTGGATATCTACTCTCTTTGTGAGAGAGGTTGCAGGTTTGAGACTTACCAATTAGAATTTTGTGTTTTCACTCAAATGAAATCAAGTCTTCACGTAGGTAGCAACAATGGTGTAGCCTTCGAATACGGATTTAACAACTTGAGTCTCTCACACGTCCCTCTAACGAACCTAAGGGCAAAGAGAGAAAGAGAGATATATGACCCAACCGAGTTAAACCCGATTACTTGCCCAATACCGAGTTTTCTGGATATTCAGCAAGTATCGCAAACCAAGGAAATGGAACCAAAGCGCCTAAATAGCTATAACCGATTACTCGCCTAATCAACTACCCAAGTCATAGCCCTATGTGCACATTGCATTTTGTTTTGGGTATAGGTTTTTTCAATAAGATTTTACTTTACTATAAACTTTGCTACTAGCGTACACCAAACAATTACATTTTTCGTGGAAATACCCTACCCTCACTAAAATTCTAGAGACCAATAAAGGAAACCTTCATTTTTTGTTTCAACAGTTGCTTCAGAATAAGTGACCACACTAAATGGTGGTTATCTTGTCATGTGATACTAACATAAATTTTACCATACTGGATCATATAGGCGCACTACAATCAAATTCATACTTGTAATCCAATGGTGCAAAGGGCATATCTCCTAGAAATTTTTTGTGATTTAGAATGCAAGAAACCTTGAGAGCAATGGAAAGAGTAAAAATTGGGGGGGGGGGGGGGGGGGGGGGGGGGGAACTACAGCTTTAAATCATTCAGATCTCACAAATAACAAAGATTAGTTCCATTGTAAAAGAGCTGGAGTATATTTCATTATTAGATCCACTTGTATGAATCGATTTTATTTCATGAGTTGTTGTAACCGAAAATTCAGAGCAACATCAAAACCTGTAACATAGTACCATTTGATTTCATTCGATTATCCAAGCAGAGATGTAGTTCATCTTATCTGTAGTATATTGGCTTACAACAAAGCGTAATAATTAAAACATTTTAATAAGGAAAACAAGATAGTAAGGTGGAGGATAATGTAATAATGTTACAGTTGAGACAAAGGCCCTTAACTATCCAAATGTAGCAAAGACCTCTCAGAAGAAGATACAAAGGTAAAAGGGTCACTTTTGAATCAGGAATAACTCAGCAGATTTTTCCGCGTAGGCACATTGTCAGCTTAAGCTTAACCATACATTCCTTCCTGCTCCCACACATCCACCAGAAAATCTACCATTTCCTGATATAAAAGGAGTTAAGTTATCAGCGCAACAAACTGAATGCAAAAATAGGAGTGGATCAAACTGACAAAATCCAGCAGAAAAATACTTACAGAAAGAGGTATTGGCTGTAAGAATGGCTTATTGGTCCCAAGCAAGCTGTCATAGGTTGCATTCCAACTGCAATGAAAGAATTAACTAATCACCACGCGGAATAAGTTTCTGACCAAAGTATGCAAGAATAAGGGCCTCCTTACAAGTTAATGATCCAAATAGTTAAAACTTAAAAGTACCATCTGAGTGATTATTTCTAAAGATCGATGTGACAAGTTCATGTCAAACATTTTCCAAAAAGTTCATATGCCAAACGATACATCAAACTTTTTTCCATAGGATCAAGATAATGGTAATAATGCCAGAAGATTTTGCTTCAAAGAAATGACAAACACAAGCTCTACTTAAAATGCAGTCATAACCAAGGATTGTGATTTCGCGAAATAACACGAAATTTCAGCCGAAATTTTCATTCTTTTGAAATTATGAAAAGAAAAAGGGCGAAATAAAAAGTTACATTTTCTCGAAAAAATTTTGGGATTTTTTTTGTAAATTTCGAGTTTTTTTAATTTTCATTTATTCTAATTATTTATTGATTTTTTAAACCACCTCATAATTTTCTAATTATCACTTCTTCTACTTATATATTGATTTTTGAAACTACCCCTATGTTCTAATTATAGGTATTTTGGTTTAATTTAATGTGTTTAATACATTTATTTACTAGCATCCTATTTTTTTACATATTTAATATGCCATCGAAATTCATTATATATTTTTCATTTATACTCGAAATTTTTACATTTTTTCTTTACACATCAAGATATTTCTCGAAATATTTCTTAAAATCAAGATACCGAAATTAACTCGAAAAACGAAATCACAATCCTTGGTCATAACCCAAGACAAATAAAAAGCTATGCACACCTTAATTTGGGTTCTCGGTCCTGTTGTGCCTTATTCACAGACCTTTCATTTCCAATCCATTCCTGCCTTGTTTGGTTCCAAAGAAGACCTGCAAGTCCCAAATTTTAAATCAAACACCATAATAAAGACATTTGACAACATTCAACAAATAAAGTCTTGTTACTATCCCCAATAACTTTCAGTCCTGACCTAAATGGTATAATCATGAAATACCCAAAATATGAACGGTCCCCTAGATGGATGTCAGCTCCTACATCAAAAAAAAAAAAGTTTTAATGTTTTGCTCGGAACATCTTAATTCTTATGCATTAAATGCATTGGATAAATCTAAGCCTTAAGGTTTCAGAGCTTTTAACAGATAGTACACGGTACACCGTATTATTGGCTCTTGCGAATATCTTCAGAAAACCAGATTAGACGTGTACAATACCAGATCAGATACCTGAGCAATACTCTTCAATGGTTTAAGAACTTAAAATGTACCATGATTCAAAAATTCAGGAGGGCTGTTTGTACTGCTGGTTCCATTAGTTGGATCTGTTCTGTTAGATGTGCCTATTGACGATATACTTCTTTGTGACTGAACTGCGCTGTTGTCTATCTCACACGTACTGATACTCCAGAAATCCTCGGATAGGCTGGGTTTTTTCACTGTCTGGTCTTGAACTGTTCCCTTTGATGGCACATCCACGCAAATGATTGTGGCAGTCCACAGTCGTAGTACAACATCCAAGACAACCTCTGCTCTGTTACAATCAGGTGTAACCACAATCGATTAGTGTCAATAGACACATAATTATTGAATTATTGACTGGAAATTCGGCATAAGAACTCCATAAAAAGAAGCTAGAAACATACTCCTCTTTGCAAGAATGAAAATAGAGTAAAACAGAGAAAATCACAACAGAAATATTTCTACTGAAGAATTTTCAAATAGTAATTTTAAAGTAGGATATACAACCTATTTCTAGATGCATTGCAATCCAATGTTCAAAAGGAAAAAACAAAGGCAATGCATAGTCGACACATATTTCAAATTTTCAGATATCGTGATATATCTTGATACAATCTGATAATTTCAATATATCTTCATACTTTATGGATTACTCAAATTTATTCTCAGTAGTTACATAAATAAAATATTATTTTAAATTTATACCCTTTATTTCATACTTATTATTATCATTTTTTTTCCTCGTTGTTTTCTGGGTTATGTGGAAAGTAAGAAATAATCGCATTTTCTCCAAAAAGAAACTGGAAATTCTCACAATCTGCAATATGATAAAATATATCCGGACAATCCAGTGGGCTAAG
Source organism: Berberis vulgaris (assembly GCA_963556465.1). Taxonomy (NCBI): domain Eukaryota; kingdom Viridiplantae; phylum Streptophyta; class Magnoliopsida; order Ranunculales; family Berberidaceae; genus Berberis; species Berberis vulgaris. Next base: position 29,100,513 of record OY747130.1, on the reverse strand, counting down.
AACTAGAACATCGGCACACACACAAACCCATTCAGGAAACTCTTTAGAATTTTGTTTTAAGAGGTTCAATTTTTCATTAATAATCCAAACTAATTACAATGAATACCCGCAAGTCTCCATATGCGGACTTGGTCACCACTTGCATCGTGTTTCAAGCCCGAGAGTAAATGAAAATGAACACCAACAACTGCACAAATACAATAAGAACGACACTAAGAAAAACCTACCCCTTTAACTTCCATCTCAAAACTTATCTATATCAATATCCTCTAGTGCTGCATCTAAACTGTTCCTAATTTCATGCTCATTGTCCAATCTAAGAACCTCGGACAATGAACAAGTAACATCATCAGGGTAACCATCCAACTCTTCATCCGATCCCCCCTTCCAATTGGAGTCGTCAGGCCCCCTTACAGTGTCCCTAAACATCTCGATCGAATGCATGCGATATTGAGGCAAGCAAAATCAACCAAACACTAGAACAACAATCGATGATGTTCAAAACCAAACCCCTATTCTTCTTCATATATCTCCAGAACCGAAGAACGCCCCATTGATTACCCTTTCTAATTCTGTTCTAAGACAAGTAAAAACAACAACCCAAATGAAAAAGAGAGTGTAAAGAAAAGAAAAAGGATTAACCCCGTGCATGAAAAAATGTGACAGATCCAAGCTGAAACAGATGTTCTGAGTAGCATCTAATTAAAAACAACCATTATAGTAGAGATCTTTCCCTCAAAACTAATCCAGGAAGACAACAGCTCGAAATCCTAAACACACACAAAAAATCCATCAATTAGGTAGGTGCTGGCTTTCATTAAACATAGATTGATTAACCCACTCACTTTTGAACCCCCAACATCTTGGTTTTCACTTGTCGATGATTTCTATTTCATCTTCTTCCCGAAGTGGGTCGACCGATTGAGATATTGTTAGGATACCAATCCTATTTAGTATTTACTTGAGATTAGAATGTCTTAGTTATAACAATATTCTATTTAGGGAATATTAGCTTGTTTTGAATTAGGAGTTATTGTTTGATTAGAATTAGGATTGAATTCAATTAGGAAGTATTATTCTTTGCTTTCAGTTATAAATACATATGATGTAATAGAGTTTAGGCAAGCAATACAAGTTTTATTTAATTTATTTGGTGGCTGATCCCCAATCAAAGGATCTAGGTGGTTTGATCTCCAATCAAAAGGTCAAGGTCTCTATTATCTGGTATCAGAGCATCCTCGATTCTGAGCCAAATTTTTTTCTCTTCTTGTTAGTTCGTCTTCGCCTTTAACATCAACCTCCATCTCACAGATCTTTCACAAAAAAAAAAAAAAAAAAACCTGTGGCCTTCGCAACAACCGCCGTCACCAACAGCCCCGCCCTCGCAACAGCACCCTTCGCCCTCGCAACAGCACCACTCCGCCATCGCATCAGCCCCCTTCGCCCTCGCAACAGCTTCCCTCCGCCCTCGCCACAGCACCGCTTCGCAACATATCCCCTCGCCCTCGCAACAGCACCTCTCCGCCATCGCATCAGCCCCCTTCACCCTCGCATCAGCACCCCTCCGCCTCGCCTCGGCAACCCTTCGCCAGAGCTTTGTTCATCCTTCCTTCCACGCTTCGCCCAATTGCAGTGCTTCCCGTTTCAGCGCCTCTTCTTCTTCCATGGATCCAGCTTCATCGATTCCTGATTCCAGGTTCCAGCGAGGCCTAATTCCAGCACTCTTCGAGCTTCGTCCAACAGCACTTCATCCAACTCATCGCTCCCTGTTTCAGCGCTTCCTCGACTCCATCACAAGTAGCAGAACTCAAAAAAAAAAAAAAAAAAAAAAAAAAAACTATTGCTGAATTTCAGTGAAGCAACAGTAGCAAAACCGCGATTTGCACCATCGAGATTCTCACCAACCACCCTTTTTCTAATGACGATTGCTGAATTACAAGAGCAGGTCAATGCGCTTACTACTCAAGTTACCGGGATCTCTTCCCGCCTTCATACACTTGAGACCACTAATGCCACTATTCTAGAGACATTAAGGAATCTCCAGCCATATCGCCTGGCACCATACGTTCACCCGGACCAACAAGGACCATTTATTCCAATTTCTGGCAAGGCCCTTGATGACGCTAGACCCAAAAATTCTGATAATGTTGTTTCCAAGGCACCACCAACATTGGCCACCACTCCAAGGCGCAATCCTGTGCAGAGACCATTCGTGCCAAAAAAAAAAAACAGATGGGTTTGGTAACCATAATCCTTACCATAAATGCCCACCGCCCCATCATCCGACAGCGGGTCTTATTAAGTGTAACCATCCTTCAATTGGCGTGCCACCCTTTCCTGTAACCATACCTTATCCCCTACCACCAATGCTGCCTGTTTTTCAACCAGTTGTATGTACTCCACACATTCCAGTTCCTGAACATGTTTACCAACATTATCCTGGCAACTTCGATCCTCATATGTTACGATCTCCATATGGCACCCCCGCGCATACTTTTGGTGCACCACTTGGTCATGTTGGTGCTATGGATTACAATAGAAGCTTTCAACCTCCATCGAGAGAAACCAATGCATATGCTGACAATTTTGCTAATCGGCGACAGGTTGTACAAGAACATGCTGGTCGTTTAAATAAATTACGGCGCCATCATCGAGCATTCAATCCAAGAGAAAATATTAGCATGCATCAACGTGGACCGTGGCCTTTTGTGTGGCCCCCTCCCTATCTTGGTCCTAGTCCAGGGCTTATGGAGGGCCCTTGTTTTTCTAGCCCTACCCATATGTATCATCCTCCAAATGCATTAGGAGGTCCTTCTCTTCGCGTTATTCCACATCCTTGGATTCCTGCAACTGCCTCAGAGACGTTGATTTTGAGGGCTAATATTGTTAAGCAAATTGAGTATTATTTCAGTAATGAGAATTTGCAAAAGGACAACCACTTGATTTCTTTGATGGATGACCAAGGATGGGTTCCGATAACCAACATTGCTGACTTTAATAGAGTGAAGAGAATGACTTCAGACATTTCTTTAATTTTGGATGCAATGCATAGTTCTAGTAAGGTAGAAGTTCAGGATGCAAGAGTTCGAAAGCGTGATGGCTGGTCGAAGTGGTTTTTGGCTTCTGGACAAAATGCATCTTCAAATGATCAGCAAATGCAAGCCGATGTAAGGGCTACTATGTCAAGGCTTAGTGAGTGCAATGATGACAGTGCCAACAGTGATGGCAATGCATTAGCAACAGATTCAACTAATTTAATTGCTCGGGAACATGCTGGAAAGTTCGATACCAACTTCCGTATCATATCTGATGTTGAACCTACTAATTTTATGGTACCTAAAACTGGGAGTCTCTCTTGTTTGACAAAGCAAAAGTCACACAATTCCCAATCAAATAAGTCCCAGAGAAACCACTTGATTGAGGATTCTTTGAAAGCCATAATAAGCCCATTACACGCTGGCTTAACAAGGGGACCGACCGTCCTGTGGAGGAAGCTACTTGGGAAGACTATGAGCAGTTTCTTGTCCGTTTTCAGATTTTCAGGCTTGAGGACAAGCCTTGTTTCAGGCGGCGTGGGATGTTAGGATACCAATCCTATTTAGTATTTACTTGAGATTAGAATGTCTTAGTTATAACAATATTCTATTTAGGGAATATTAGCTTGTTTTCAATTAGGAGTTATTGTTTGATTAGAATTAGGATTGAATTCAGTTAGAAAGTATTATTCTTTGCTTTCAGTTATAAATACATATGATGTAATAGAGTTTAGGCAAACAATACAAGTTTTATTTAATTTATTTGGTGGCTGATTCCCAATCAAAGGATCTAGGTGGTTTGATCTCCAATCAAAAGGTCAATAACTGTCAGCACTATGCGCAAAAATGAAACAGAGGACTCTGACTTTCTCAAACGAAGATGCAAACGGGGTTAATTTTCCGCACAATGATGCTTTAGTGATCTCAGTCATGATAGCTAAATGGGAAATGAAAAAGGTGTTGGTCGACACTGGCAGCTCGGTCAACCTCATGTACCTGACAGGTTTTCGAAGGATGCGGTTTACCAATGACATGTTTTCACCTAGCGATCAATCTATGGTGGCTTTCAGCAGGGAACAATGTCGTCCGCTAGGGATGATTCAACTACCGTTTAAGCAGGAGAACCAGGAAAGCAACGAGTATTAGTGAAAGATTTCTTTGTCGTTGATGTTCCTGCTGGGTATAACATGCTACTCGGGAGACCCTGGATATGCAAAATGGGCGCAGTCACCTCCACTGTGCACCAATGCTTAAAATACCATACCAACAATAGTATCAGAAGAATCAAAGGAGATCAACCTGCAGCCCATGAGTGTCATTTCACAGCGATAAAGACTCCCCATAAATAACAACTACCGCAACGACCAGAGGAGCCTTCATAGCAACTTTGTGAGAAGAGTTCCGACCAGCCCACGAGATCGACCGAACATCGGACAACCGAAAAAAAAATGTTCGTAGTCTACCTAGACAACGAAGCAGAGAAAGCAGTCAGAATTAGCACAAAGATTCATCCTGAATTCACTAAGAAACTGACCCAGCTGCTGAAAGATAATCAGGATGTTTTTGCATGAACAATGGAGGACATGGTAGGGATAGACCCATCCATCATCTCTCACAAACTGCAAGTGAACCCAAACAAGAAACCGGTTCGATAAAAAAAAAGGTTTGTGGCCCCGTAGCGTAATCAGGCAATAAACGAGGAAGTGCACTAACTACTCAATGTGGGGATAATAAGAGAAGCTTACTACTCGGACTGGTTGGCGAACACGGTGCTAGTAAAAAAGAAGAACGACAAATGGAGGGTATGCAGTTGCTACACCGATCTAAATAAAGCCAACCCTAAAGACAGTTTCTAACTTTAACGAATAGATCAGATAGTGGATGCAACAGCCAGGGATCAAATGTTGAGCTTCATGGATGCATACTCCGGGTATAATTAGATACAGATGTACCATTCCGACCAAGAAAAAATGTTTTATAATGGAAAGGGGTATATACTATTATCGGGTAATGCCCTTCGGATTAAAGAATGCATGAGCGACTTACCAATGGTTGGTGAACAAAATGTTCAAAGATCAAATTGGCAAAACGATGAAAGTTTACATCGATGACATGCTTGTCAAAAGCTCATGCCAAGCAAACCACGTCACGGATCTCGAACAAGTTTTTTCCTAACTGCTAAAGTATAAGATCAAATTAAACCCAGAGAAGTGCACATTTGAAGAAAAGTCAGGGAAGTTCCTCAGGTACATGGTCAACCAAAGAGGAAGGTGATCCAAAGAAGATACAAGCGTTTCTCAACATGTAGTCACCAACGAACATAAAAGGTGTCCAAATTCTTAATGGAAGAATAAAAGCTCTAAACAGGTTTATCTCCAGATCATTGGACAAATGTATGCCTTTCTTCAAAATTTTGAAGGGGAACATGACATTCGAGTGTAATGCTGAATGCGAGAAAGTTTTTCAAATCCTCAACACGTACATGGGGAACACAAAACTACTAACGAAGCCGAACACGGGGGAAGCACTGTATCTATATCTATCTATGTCCCATTACGCGGTAAGTTCAGTGTTCGTACGGGAAAAAAAAGTCGTGCAAAAATCAGTATACCACATTAGTAAAACACTCGCGGATGCAGAAATCAATTATCCAGCCCTAGAGAAATTGGCGATTTCCCTGATCGTGTCATCAAGAAAATTGCGACCATACTTCCAAGCACACCCAATCACGGTTATGAACGAACAACCGCTTCGGTCGGTATTGCACAAACCAAATCTATTGGGGAGAATGGTGAAGTGGGCGATAAAACTCGGACAATTCAACATCAGCTATGCCCCCATAACCGCTATCAAAGTTCAGGCACTAGCAGATTTCATCGCCGAATTCACAGGAAGAAACAACCAACAGACAGAAAACATGAGCAAAGGAGAACAATCAAAACTAGTCACTGACGGATTGATCCTCTTATGTGATGGAGCATCCAACGAGGCAAGAAATGAAGCTTGACTGGTCCTGTACAAATCGGAAGGCATCACATTAGAGAAAGCGATAAAATTCAGCTTTAAAGCCTCCAACAACGAAGCTGAGTTCGAAGTTGTGATAGCAGGGATATAGTTAGCAAAACACTTGGGAATAAAATAGTGTCTTTACTGATTCCTAGCTAGTAGTCAATCAACTAAACGACAAATTTCAAGTCAAAGATACCCCAATAAAAGCTTACCACCAGAAAACCACAGGGCTAGTCGAAGGTTTTTGACAAGACCAACTCAGGCTGCCCCAGGCAGGACAAGGCCTCGAATTACGTCGGGTCTAGGTTTGTCACCCCTCTCAACACCAATTTGTCCGACATCCTTGAATCCATCAAGATGTGGGAAGAGCTGAAGTGGTCACTTAAGCAGCGAGGAGACCTTGCTAGGCACAACAACAACAAATATCGCGCCTACCACATTGAGGGCGGACATGATACTGAGGATTGCAGAAACCTAAAAACAAAAGTCAAGTATTGGATAAGGAAAGGCAAACTCAAGGAGTTCCTAGGTTCGGACAAGTGGCAGGGTCGAGCAAAGGAAAGAGCGGACGTTGTCAAGGAGATCGAAAAGGAAGCTCCTAGCGTCATCTACGTCCTCCACAGGGTCGGTCCCGAGAAAGAGCAGTCAAACAGGTCCCGCAAGAGGCACTGACTGAGATGTGGACACCATCTCAGTATGAGGACCGACAAGTGTAGCACGCACGAGTTCACAACCCTATCCCATCGCTGTCGTTTATGAAGAAGGATCTTCAGGGGGTACATTATCCTCACAATGACACCCTGGTGATCTCCGTCCTTATCGCTAAGTGGGGGTAAAAAGAGCTTTGATGGACACTGGAAGCTTGCTAAATGTCATATTCCTCAATGCATTCCGCAACATGCAGCTACATGAAAAGGACCTAACGCCCACCAGCCACCCTATGGTTGGATTCAGCGGAGAAAAATATTTTCCCATCGGGAAGATCAATCTAATGGTGGTGGCGAGAGAGCAACAACTACGAAAGTACCTTGTCCAAGAGTTCATGGTAGTTGAACGCAAGAGACTATCCTAGGAGATAGCCAGCAGCAAGAGACTGTCATTATGCATCCCTAAAATAGCTTAATTGTTGCCAGTTACAGCTCGGGCCCACAAGACCAACGTGTCAGGCACCAGGCCTAGACAAAAAAGGTGAATTACTATATGAGGGTGGAGGAGCCCAAATAACCAAGGAGCAGCTATGCGGAGATCCAGAAGTCAAAGCTAGCGAGGTAATCCAGACTATGAATGAGGTAAGTAACAATACTTCACCAAACGGACACCAACTCCAAAAGTTATTAATCAGCAAGGAATTGTCCGCCAGCACGAGTCCACTATTCAGTAACTTATTATTTTTTTTAAAACTTCGCTAGAGGGACAACACAATCTGAGCCAGAACCATTTGCGCCTCATTTAGGGCCGGATTAGCTTAGTCTCCACTCGAAGTTAAATTATTTGTTGCTTTGATTTTGTTTCTTGTTTTATGTTGTTTATTTCAGTGTAGAAGAGTAGTTCGTACAGGACACTTTCCAGAAATAAAAAAGATTTTATTGATTACAATGAGAGTTATTACAAAGCTTGCCGACCAACTAGTACATCAGTTTATACACTACAAGTATCTAAGTCCAATGCAAGCATCTATCCGCTAAAACAAGGGTATAGACTCTGATATGCTATTCCGCTTCCAAAAGAGAAGGTGGTGATAGTAAAGCGTCTATGACAGGAGACGAAAGAAAGCCACTACACCAAAAACCCCCATTAGCAACGGTTCTATACCGTGGGCGTAACCCATTGCCACGGCTAAGAGCCGTGGGCTACAGAGGCGTCGCAAAATTCTTTGTAACGGCTATAAACCGTTGCTAAACATTGTAGCAACGATTTTTTGCTTGAACAGGGGTGATGATTTTCAGCATTTAGCCACGGTTTTAAACCGTTGCAAGAACAATAGCAACGGTTTTGAGTGGCAACAATAGCCACGGTTTTAAGCCGTGAGAAAGTATGGATACTAGCAACGGTTTTAAACTCTGGCTAACAAAGTAGCAACGGTTTTGAGCCGTGGCAACAATAGCCACGGTTTTATACTAGCCACGGTTTAAGTTTTAAACCGTGGCTAACAAAGTAGCAATGGTTTTAAGCCGTGGCTAACCATGGCCACGGTTTTAAGCCGTGGCTAAACAGTGAGAAATAAACCGTGGCAAACGTAATAGCAACGGTTTTTAGCCGTGGCAATTCATGGCCACGGTTTTAAGCCGTAACAACTGATGAAGAACGCCCACGGTTCCTAGCCGTGGCAAGCTGCAACCACGGTTGTAAGCCGTTGGTAGTTAAAACAAAATTCAAAAAAAAAGAAATCTGTTTTGTTGCAACGGTTTCAAACCGTTGCAAATTAATATAATCGAAAAAAAAATTTATATTTTTTTTTGCTGCTGCAGCAAAATCACACCCGTGGCACCTACAAAATCAGTCCTTACTATGATTTGTGTCATGCCTCCGGCACGAATAAGATTCCACAAACTATATGCTAGATAAATACAAAATCAACCGTAAAAAGGAACTTGTCAAGTTTTGACGCCAAACAAAAACATGTAAACAAATAGCACTAATGTACAATAACAGGATTAACCTGAACAAATGGAACCTTGTTATATCATGTTTCGCTCGCATCTAAAACAAAAGAATTTCTCTATGTTTTTTCCAACAATACAAATCCACCTAGTTATAATGTAAGAAAATACATTGATGCCCTTAGGAACAGGCCCCATTTCTTTCGGTAGTTGCTTGTTCAATATACTGAAAATGATGAGAATGCAGCACCTGGTAGTTGCTTGTATATGGCACCGGTGATGGTTGATACAACGACACACTTTGCACCCCAGAAACAAGCAATGTCCGCGCATTCTCCTGTCCAACATACTGCTACCCGTACTGGCTCAGACCTTCAGAGCCCTGCAGTATAAAAATTAGTTAGTACTCAATGACAGACAAACATGACCTATAAAGATTGCTAATAAACCAATGACAGACAAACATGACCTATAATTTCTGGTGTACTAGTATATGCATGAATCTTAGCCATAAAGACATGCCTGGAGATTTGTATATCTATTGTGATACATTAATTGTCTGAGACACCCAAGCTATATCATTGATGTACCAAAAAAGACTGACACATGTGAAATTTTTTAAGAATTATTTTTCCTATTTTCATTTAGAGAAGAAGATTCAAAACTATATGGATGGAACTATGAGATTAATCAGTAACATACCTCATGGCCATTGCCACTGACCACATCAGGTGCATCAACTCTTCTATCAGGATAACTCAATCTCATTGGCATTGGTTTCTTTCCAAAGTGGTACAAAGATTTAGCTCTCAGCACATCATGCACAGAGCTTCTCCTTACTGGAACTGTCCCCTTTGGACATCCATCCCCACTAATTTCATGCCATGTTTGCCATGCAATACTACCACTACTTCTCAGTCCTCCTTGTTCACTTTCATTGTAATTTGTCTTCACCATCTCTTTTACTCTTCTTGGCCTCTCTGGTGCAACCCTCTAAATTCAAGCCAAAACTCACATTAATTTGTTTCTCTAATATTTCAACATACAAACATGTCAATTAGAAGGAAAAAAAAAATTGAAAAAATATATATAGATTTTTACCTGGATTTTGTGGTTCTTTAGAAGAGGGTGATCTAAAGCTGGTTGTTTGTGTCTATGAACACAATCAATGATATCTCCATCTGGGCTCTACACACAGAAAACAAGTGATATAAAGACCAAAAAGTTAAATTGTTGAAGTATCTAAGCTTTATCATTTGTCATAAGTTGTAGTACCTAAGCTTCTGTCATTTGTAATAAATACCTGAATGGTTGCAATAGCTGGTTTGTTGATCTTGTCCAAGTGCCTTTGTATCCTTTCAAATCTCAAGCTCCCCACATGCTTGTAATGGGTGTAATTCAATCTGTGACCCATAACCATTGTAGATCCTTGGAAGAAAACAATGAGCAAAAGAAGAAGAGTGGTGGTGGAGGTAGTCCTCCTCTTTAAGGTATCCATCTCATCTCTCATTCAGTGCCAACCCCAAACTCCAACAAAAACTCTCACACTCAGAACCTTACAAAACCATTACTGGAAAGACTTGGAAACTAGGATAAACACAAGAGACCCCTCTTAATATAGCTAACTAATAATGGGAAAGCAATATGGATATGTGCTCTCTTAAAGGAACCTGGAAAGAAGAAGGCTTAAAAGAGTGAGAAAATTGGGTTGTATGTGTGTGTATATACATCAACATCATCAACTTTGTATTCTCACCAAAATATGGAGAGTAGCTTCAAAGCCATTATAAAAACTTGACCTACCCATGTCTATGCACCCTTTATTACACCTTGAATATCCCCATCTGCCATCTCATTATAAGCTTTTAATGCATTTTCCTGACTGTTTTTTCATCTTCATCTGCCACACCTAATCTCATGTTTTTCATCTTTCCACACACAATGTCGTAGACATATAATACGGTTTGTGCAATGTCGACTGTAAAATAATATTCATTCATAAGCTTTATAATGACTGATTTCAAGTATAAACAATATTGTGTGTGTATCATTGAAAAAACAGGAATGAATGAAAAAATCTAACCTGTATTTCTGGCAACAAACCGGAGGTATTGCAAACAAGAATGGCAGCAATGGCACCAAATGCGTGGAAGAATTTATCTACTTGACTTCCTTTGATTTTGTAATCCCGGCTACTATTTGTGTTGGACTTTCCTGCAAAAATCATGTCATCACTCCACTCACTCAGTTATGCACATTCCAGTTCCAATATGAAGAGAGAATGTGGTGTTCAAAGACTAAAAACTAAGACGTAAAAATACTGCAAAAAAAAAGTAAACAATAGCAGATTTTGGGACTTACTGCAAGGGACGATCTGCTGATGATGCGAGGTACGCACTGCTGCTGCTGCTGCGAGGGAATCACTGCTGCTGCTGCGAGGGATGAACTGCTGCTCTGCGAGGGACGCACTGATGCGAGCTTGCTGCTGGTCGCAAACCAGAGTGCGCTCTGTTTCACTGCAGAGTACCCACTGTCCTGCAGAGTACCCACTGTCCTGGCAGTTATGATAACTTTTCTGGCACAGGTCTTGTTAGAACTCGTAGCCCAATCTTGACCTATGCAATTAAAAGTCACACAAAGTAATTATGACAGGAGAGAAGTAATTTGAAATGAAAAATATGTTACAAGTTCACAAGGACACAAAATATAAAATGAAAAAACCAATTGTACAACATCAGAAATAAGATTCAAAAGAGTTAAAAGAGCCTCAATAAATTCTATACGCCTACAGACCTACAAGAATATTGAGAATTGACTTGGCACACTAGTTTCCTTTCGATTTGGGAAAATCCACATGCATGGTGATAATCAAGTCTAAAAGGTCTGGTTATAGGAACAAATGCTCATTAAGAAATGTGATTGTAATAAAACAGGAGTAAATGGCAAAATCGTAGGAGCAATATATGAGATCATATCCCAAAACCATAACCCCTTGAGAACAAACTTTTACAGTTGCAGTGGCCTTGGAATAGTTTTTGCAAACTTGCATCCACAATTTCTTCAGGTATCACCTTATATGCACTTCAATACCTCAGTAACACGAGGTTGGTTAGGTTATGAGAGCTATAGAGATGAAAATAGTCAATACCATTTGGAGATCACGGCTTCCCGAGGTACTTTCTATTAGATGAGGGCGTGCACGGACATCATAAATGACTGGCCTCTCAAACCATGGAATCATCAGATGTGTTCCTTCAGGATAAACCTGCATGCACAATCTATTGTGAGTAGATTATTGCAGGAACAAACACCTTGAAAAGATGAAAGATATATATGATACAAGTATGTGATTTATTTTACAACCCCTCATATTTACCTAAAGAAAAAGAATCTTCAACAACAAATACAAAAGTTTGCTGAAGTGTGATCTAGTGACATTGTCTAAGAAAAAACAGCAAAAAAACAATTGTGCATGTGGATTTCCTTACCTTCATCCTTAATGCATATACTTTTCCAAGCAATTATATTCCTTCAGGGTTTTTTTTTTTTTTTTTCCTATTTTAAAATTCCATTGTACAACAATACTCACAATTTATCTTTCACATGCTTTCGAACCAGTGTATGAGAATAGACTGTAAAGCTAAAAGTATAGATAACTCTCCTAGCTTCTCTACAACTAAAAGATGCAGCTATCAATGAGATAGACCAAATTAGCAACTAAAAGTAATTATGTGGTGATATTGGACGTTTGTTCTTATTAGTTAAAATGAAAAATAAAAGTAAAAAAAATAAATCTGAGTATTAACCAATGAACCATAAAGCTTTGCTCTGTTTGAGACAAAACCAGTAAGGAGAATACCTCAACCACAGCTCAAAACCAGTGTGCTAACCGCGCACGCTGAAACCCGCTGCGGCCAGAAACAGCACGTACAGCAGACACGCTGAATCGCACTGTCTGGATCAACATCGCACTCTGTCTGCAATGCAGAGCACGCTGAAACTGCAGCGCACCCTGCCTGGGACGCGCTCTGTGCTGCAGTGTTTCCTTGGAGACAATTGTATGCATCCCAGATCTGTAAAAATAACATTTATATAACAAACAAATAAACAAAAATATCACTTCAATGGAGAAAAACAAGAGGGAAATGTAAAATAATAAAAACTGCATAATGGCACCTTTCTCTCTTTCATATCTACGATAGCCCAAGTATTACCATCAATGCCAATCCACTTCTCGCCATTGGCATGCTGCAAGAAATATCTCACTAAAACAGTGAAGTATGCCGAAATGAAACTAAGACAGTGACTTAAAACTCCGCCAAGATTGGTGTCGAGTTGTAATTGAGTGAATAAAGTTTGAAAAAAAAAAAAAAAAAATTTTAAAATCAGAGCCATGATCTTTTTGCTAGACAATGATTCCTCACTAAATATTACAGAAGCGCGTAAAATATTTGAACAGATATGAATCATTAACAGTTATTATAACTTCAGCAAGATAACAAATTTAGATCTAGTTCCATGCCAAATTTCACTTTGTTACTATACTAATCTACAGCAGAGTCAATTGACTGGGTAGTGCTCATTATTTGTTTTTTTATCAAGGTTGAGAACCCAAATTCAGGAATGCAAAGAACATTCTCACTTTACAGCCATTCTTGACATAACTATGATTTTCATGGCTTCAATTCAAACTTTCTTCAACAACAGAAATGCATACAAAAATTACAAACCTCTCGTGGGTAGGACTACACTAGTATGCTCCATAAATTGAACAGGTAAGTTGTAAGCATATCAAACCAAATTGTACTCCCACTAAGGCAATCACCCTAGTGGATTCAAGGAATATGCAAGCACTGATTCACAGGAATTCTAGCGCACTGAAAATGGGAAGCAGCATCCAGAAAATACTCACAATCATGCCAGCGAGTGAGCAAAGTAGAAATCATTGTTTCTGCGTCATAAAAACTTGACTCTCTTGTGACACGCTCGACCTCTTTGATTTGTCCAGTTTTCGAAGCAGCTTCAATATACTTAAAATGAATGTCGGGATCCTCACTGTACTAGGAAAATGACCGGTGAGAATGAGAAAAAGAAGTGAGTGTACTGGAAAAGAGGAGGGCAGTAGTTACTAAAAAAATACCTGGAGCTCAAATACGACCCCAAGAAAAAATATAAACCTTCATAGGATTTGAATTGCTCAAAGAGTTTTATACATGACTCAACACCCAACTGCTCAGAGTACTCTTTGGCAGCCTGCAAAAAAACATTTTTCATTAGAGTTAAAAAGATAAAACTAAACCTAGTATATTAAGAAAGCAGGTAAGCGACAAGTACCTGCACGATGATCTGAAGATTTCCTCTCAAATTAACCAGCAAAAGGTCCTTCATACATTCCAATGCCCACTCCCTGGAAAGGGTTCCAAAGAACTCTACAAGTGACTGGACAACACCCATATTTTAGAATAACATTACATGCACTACTCTCAAGCCAAAGTATGAGTATTAAACTTTACAAACCTGGGGCTCAATTGCATGAGTATTCACAATGACACGTTTAATATCCGATAACTCAGTGTAATGCTGCAGGGAGGCACACAAACAAAGAATAAACATCTTACACCATAACAAAAGGTTTTACCCGCATACAAATGTAAATCAAATACCTGAAGAGCACGGATATAAAGACCAGCCTTTTCAAAGAGCTGTGCTATTCTAGGACGGTCATAGTGACTGAACATTCCATTGGCCAATATGGCATCAGCTACATTTGGAAATGTCACTAGATTGATCTCCAGGACCTGCATAGAAGGAAAATCATGTGTTTAATGTTGACTTAGGTTGAATGAAAGAACATAAACCATAATAAATTCATTGAAAAACTATATCAACCTTTGTTTGAAGAAAACCATGCTCTGGTAAATCTGGCTTCAACACATCCAACCTAAACAGAGCTCCTGATAACTGGCTGCTTTTAGCATTTACTTGATAAACATAGAAGCACAAGTCCATGAAATTTGAAAATGAACTAAGATTTGATGATTGTCCCAACACACCATGAATAATTTAAACACACTGTATCCTAGAATGTTGATCATGTTTATTTAAGATGGCTTAACAGCAAAATTTACATGCATCAGACATTGCAAAATACCTGGGGATCTGATCTGAGGATTGTTTGTAGTAGAAATAGGTAATCGGGTGTATACCCAACCTGCATTTAACCAAACATCAACAAGAATAACAAATTCCAGAAACAATGTCAACCAATTCCAAATTATCCTTAAACAAAATGCGAACTACAACTGAAGATCCTTAAACAAATTTCTAAAAGGTATGAAGACATACAGTTGGACCAGCAAGCAAGGATGTCCCAGAATCCACAATTGCAGCACACCCACTCTGACAGAAACCTGCAACGACAAAACTTTGATATTTTGAATAAACTCATTTAATTTCAACATAAAAATCAGAAAGCAAGGACCAAACTCTTTTATTCAGAATTCAATTATTATCCTTCACGGTTACATTCAACTACACTGTAACCTCCCACTGGATTACCATAACATTCTAGGCTTCGAACAAGAACTCTACAGACACCAAAAGTGACAGATGTCAAAAAAGGAAAGGGAGACTGACAACCATATGGCTGCAAGGGGTACGAATTCCATACAAGTGTTTCACTGAAAATTTTATGATGTTTAGACCCAACAATCGAAAGCAACCTTAGGTTTAAAATCAAAAAAATACTAAGCTCTAATTCAATTAAAGATGCCACAGATGAAGTACAGGAAACTCTCATTAGGAGGCTAAAAAAAACAAATGTCAATGTGTGCTTCCTAAAGAAGAAATGACAACCATGCAAATCTGAACAGGAAAAATCTGAAGGCCATCATTACCATGCTCCCATATTGATCTTGAGCTATCTTTCCTATATGACCCTTCATGCCTTTGACAATTTTCTTCCTTGCCTGAAACCAACAAAAAACATTCAGAAATAACCATCTTGAGACATCTTCTAATTATAAATTATCATACAGATTAATGAGAATGAGAAAATACAATTAAAACATTAACGTTTTTGGTAAATTTAAGTACACGTTAGATCATGATATTGATTATGCACAAGCAAGTGCTGACAATGTATCCCCTTTTCGCTCCTCTATGGCAGCTACAAGCAGCCGTACTTGTTCAAGTGATATTTTGAAGGACGATTGGGCTTTGTTGAAACAAGCAATGGTAACAATGTTCCCGTCCAAGTACAAAAACACAAGATCAAAGATTTCAGAGCCCAACACAATGGTTGGTTCAGGGATGCGAAGGAACTGATCTATTTTTGTGGAAAGTGAAGAAACATTTTGGTGTCATCTCAATGGAGGAAGAGAAAGACAAGGTTCTTTCAATTATGATGCATCTTACCAACATGATCACACTCGATAAAATTATGTTTGACATTTTTTTCAAGCTAATACCAATTGTTCAGCACTTCAATAATTCAACAAAGCATATAGACAGGAACAAAATAAGAACCACCACATGATAATTTCATAAAATCGTTTCCTATTGTAGACAAATGAAACTATGAACAAATGAGAAATAATTATCAGCTCCAACAATTAAAAACCCACCTCTCTTGATCAATCGCAGACCTAATCCTGGGTTGACCATCGGGGGAGTTTACTTCTTTGCTTTACGAACCCGAATCTGTCCACTTGTCTCACAGGTGGAACTGATCCAGGTTCAAATTCATCCACCCTTTTCCTCTCCATTCTACTATCTCAATTGAACCCTTCCAGTCCAAAATCAGAGTGCTAACCAATCATTGCTGGTCTTAAACAAGGTGATCAAGCTCTGGAACACATAAAAACGTGAGTGTTAAGGTAAATTAAATCAGATTTCCACAGTAATACTAATAACATAACAAACGTATAGCAATAGACTGTTTGAAATATAGTGAAAATCCCCCACATTTTCGAAAGATTGCTCGCCACTCGAGTATTGTAGTATCCTTCAAGTAAATCACAAATTCAAACTAACAGGTGACAGTAAAAAGGCATGGTTGGCCCAAGCTTCTATAAGATCAGAATGACCTTCTGAATTGAACAAACAAGACCAGCATTTGAACAAAATAATTTTGTGAAAATCCAATACCTGTAATAGAATATGCTCTCAATGAGTCTATAAAAGACAAAGTGTCAGCACCGTTCCTGAGAGAATTACTATGATCTCAGTGCATCAGTAAACACCCAATCTAGATATAGAAACCATTATATATTGTCTTCAAGATTTGGTCGACCTTCAATTATCTGAAACATTGAGCTGTCATCTCAGTACAGATTGGGTATAAGCCCAAAACTAAGACAACAAGAATAGGATAGTGGATTGAGAGCAAGCACCGGAGATCGAATTGTACAATGCAATTTGACTTATATGGTGAAGATGTAAATGAAAACCCCTAAGAAAAAGTGATGATTCATTCATATGAAGCCAAACAGCCATAGTACAAACACAAACAACAAGAATTCAACAGTGGCATGTAAACAAGAAGAAAAACAAACCACAATTAATGATGAAAAGAAAAAGAACAACACTTTGATAAAACAAAAAACAACCCAATTAAGGAATACAGAGCCAACTCAACCAAACAGACCGGTTGAGAAACTATTAACAAAAATAAAACTAAACCCACGAATTAGTTTCGACAGAAAAACAAACCTATTTCTTGCTGTGATCATTTGGTTGATTTTGTGGTTGATTAGAAAGATACCCAATGGTTGATAATGAGTATGAGTGAAAGAGAAACTGAGATTTGGAAGAATGGGCAACCTGGGGTTCCAACGCGATTATTACTAGCTGAAGGGGGTGAGATGCTTAGATGCTTCTTCTACTTGTGATTTGGACAGAGAGAGAAGGAAATCGACTGGAAAGAAGAAACTGACAATGGAGTTCCAATTTCATGTTCTTCAGTTCGGTTCTCTCAAGATCTAAAGAAGAAGAAGAAAGAAATCGTCCTCTCCTTCTTGAGTTCTTCTTCTTCTCTGGTTCGAGAATCCGTGCTTGTGAAGAGGAGCTGTGGAGAGAGTGAGAACCTATTTCTCCCCAATTTTTTTCGCCAAAGCGCGAAACTACTCCCTCCAAAGCGCGAAAATTTTTTCACCAAATTGCAAAAATGTAAATCAGATAGCTACGATTTTAAACCGTTGGCGAGTTTAGCCACGGTTATACACCGTTGGCAAGTTTAGCCACGGTTTAAAACCGTGGCAACCCTTTTGGTGTAATTTTTTTAGCCACGGTTTTTAGCCGTTGCTATACATAGCCATGGTTTGAAACCGTTGCTAAATTTTTTTTTGCAACGGTTTTGAACCGTTGCTAATAGTACCCACGGTTTGAAGCCGTTGCTACTACTCGCCACGGTTTTTAGCCGTTCCAAATATACCAACGGTTTTAAGCCGTGGCCAGGTTTATTTTACCCACGGTTTTAAGCCGTTGGTACTTATAGCTACGGTTTTTGGCCGTGGCAAATAAACCAACGGTTTAGAACCGTGGCCAGCTCGGCGTAGCTAAACCGGCCTTTTGGTGTAGTGAGCACTCAATTCATTACTCCGACAAATCGCCTTGCGGAAATGATTCAAAGGTGACAACACAAGCCTCGAAACGAAACACAAACGTCTTCAACCCGACGGACTACCCTGCAAAAAGGGACAAAATCCGGAACAGGAGGCAAAATAAGGATGACCTGGCGGAAGTGTTTGAAATGCGGCTAAGTTAGCATCACAAGAAAAAAGGTCGCACTCGTCAGAACCCCGCCACGCCAACTTGCCTTTCAGTTGGGGCGTCACGCGTGAAATCTAGAATGAACAAACGCCATAAACCATCTGCTGGTATTATCACCCAACAACACTGGCGAGTGGGAACTCAAGAGTCACAAAAGATGGAAGACATTCGTACTTCTACGAAATATAAGATATTACAAGATCTCATGAGATCAATCCAGTGCCCACCCAGATCAAGCGACACCGCAAAATAACAAGTCTTATCAAGCCTCATCGGTGCAAGTGTCAAAACACTCGAAGACTCCAATGGAGATCTTTCTTCAGCCTTTGAAAAACCCAAAGAAAACTCTCTGGTAAGATGCACTTGATTAACATGCTCTTCATTGCAATGCTTGAACGCAGAATAACCGGCCCATATATAGGTGCAATGGTTTACAAAGAAGAGTCAACAAGCAGTTACTTTAGCAATAAGTGTCATACGGGAAATCGGGAAAATGACAATTCTAATAGCAACTGCACAAGTCTACATCTTTTGAAGTAATGACCCTGCAGGCAACCCCATTAATTGGGTAGTAATCAATACTGAACTGTCTCGCAGAATGCGCCATATCGCTGGCACGCTGATCCATAAATATTTTTTTCTAAATGGGCCCCTCAACTAATGAGCCTAAGCTTATGCCCTGCCAGATCCGACCTAGCACACTTAAAAGAACAAAACAGCAAAGGCCCTGAGCGCCCATAGAATAAGGAACGCGCCTACAGAGTATCATTATTAAACCCGAGGCATCAACTCCACTATTATTCCGCTACTGTTCATTAAAGCCGGTCAATTTATCATTAGTCCAATCAATCGATCCGACAGTGGAATCAGATCGCCAGACGAGTTAAGTCAGGACCCCCAAGTCAGTCTCACATACCCAAAATCTTGTAGGCGAGTTAAGTTAGGACACCTAAGTCAAACTTACACGCCCAGAATCTTATTCTAACCAAAGCTTAGTTGGTTTCAACTTATGACAACAACTTCTGGCACGCTTTAACGCCCAGTCCGTTAAATTAAACGGGTATCAACGGTTTAGAAAGTAGCAGCTTAGTCAGCGCTCTGATGTCTGATCGAGACGACTTGTTAGGGATGATTGTCCAAATATGGACAATAGAAACCAAACCTTACCAAAGCTTAGTTGGTGACGACCGACGACGATAGCTTCTGGTCTGCTCGAAGCCTAGTCAACAAAGAACGGACTCTGTCAGCCTAAAAAGTCAGATTCTAATCAGCGCTCTTGACGCCTGATTAAGATGGCTTGGCAGGGGTCACTACTCGTATGCAAATAGTAATCGCCGAACCCCGACCAAAGCTTAGTCAATGGTCGCTGATGAAGATGGTTTTGGTATGCTCGAAGCCTAATTCGCAGCGCGTGGATTCTGACGGCCTACAAAGTGGGAGCTTATCAGTGCCCATGTAGCTTGGTGAATACGATTTGCCAGGGATCATTGACCAACTAGAGACAATGATTGTTGAACCCCACCAAAAATTAGTCAGAATGACTGATGATGATAACTGCCCGTTCGCTCCAATTTTTAGCCCGCCACGAACGGATTAAGATGGGTTGAAAAGTGGGAGCTTAGTCAGTGCTCATGTAGCCTGGGGAAGATAGCTTGCCAGGGACCACCATGGTCGCCAAAACCTGACCCCAGTTTAGTTAGTCATAACTGACAATAACAACCCCCGATCCAATTAAGCCTATTCTACGAATAACAAATAAAGACGAGTGAGACGTTCGACCAGAGTTCCTAAAGCTCGACCCAGATAACTTGCAATGACTACTATCCAATCATCTACAAGGGCATAAGCGCTAGGACCACAGTCTGACTAATACACTTATAACAGCGACAACTGCTAGTCCAACAGACAGCCAAGCCGCCAGACAATGGGTGTATTACACTCCCTGATCTCTATAAAGGAGTCTGCCCAAAACTGCACAAACTACTACAGCATAAGAAATCAGAGCTCCCAACAGCGAATCAAATATGAGCTACCTAACCCAGCAAAGTTTCTCATCTGACAATTAATGTCGAAATAAGACAAAGCAGGTACAAACTAGCAGGAAAGCAAAGGAAGACAAAAAAATGCGAAGTATTATTCATTTGCAAACTCAAGTACAGGATTCAACCCTCATCCGAAGGAGAGTTGGATACAACAGAACTAGACTTAGCAAGGGAATAAGCAAGAGACAAATCTGTTGGTGCTGCCTCTCGACCCCCTCATAAGGGCCGCCTTTTTCTTTAGACGAATCGGAGGTCGCTCCAAACTCTGCATGTGCAATATCTTTATAATATGAGAGATCCCAGTCAGGGTGCTCCTCTTCCATCAAACGCAACAGCTCCAGCCTTCCATGCACGACTCTGCTCAATTCAAATATGCCCTAGGCCTTGAAAAGCTTCTCTTCACGCCCTCTTGACTCGCGAACTTCTGCTTCAGTTGCTCCAACTCACCCGACAGGGTTTCAGTCTTGAACTGCTCAGCATCCAGCTTATCATTGGCAATATTCAGCTCACCCTGCGCCAATTGGAACTTCTTTCCAGCGGCCCGCACACTCTTGGCACGAAGCTCAGCTTCGGCCTCCAACTGCTGACACTAGACAGTCCACTCGAACTCCTTAATCTTCTCAGCATGTAGAGCCTGCAGTTCAGCCTGCACTCCATCCACAAAATCACGAAAAAACTGCAAGTCACGACGGACACGGTTCAGTTCATTCTTGAACCGATCCCTCGCTGACACTGCCCCCTCCAAGTCAGACTCAAGCGCTTCCAAGCAAACCTTCTGAGCCTCCGACCAAATCGACCAGGACTTCGCTCTAGTATTTGAGAAAGCTTCAAGTTGCTTCCTCAACGACTCAATCTCGTGAAGAGTATCGGAGTATGACTTCTGCAGATTTGCGAAGACTCGCTCTATGGATACACCCTCTCACGAGCGGCCTCGACTTCAATTCTAGACGTGGCCATTTGATTCAGATATAACATCCCCAGCACGAGGTGTTTCTGCCCTTTATCTAAACGCTCTCCCCAGCGTCTCTCCCACTGGCTCCGAAGCATAGTTCGCCAGCCAATCATTTCACCAGCTGATATGTTTCCTTGCAGCGTAAGAAATGTCAACCTCCTGATGCCAAGTTTGGTTGCTCATCCTTATTACATCTGGAGCAAATAGACTGATTTGTGCATCCGAATGAATATCATTCGGAGCCAAAATCACTTCAGCACCGCCCTTATCAAAAACTTTCCCTTTGCCCACAATAGCCGATTTTCTCTCACGTGCCGGTACAACTTTAGGGGAAGAGGGAAGTGATTTATTCCTCGAATCCGTCGTTAGATGAATATGAGGACGAGAACGAGATGAAGCACACTACGGGCGACAAGAGGGAGAACCTTCATCATGACGCCAACGATCAAACGACTCTTCAACAGTTTCATAATCCAAAGAGAGGTGAGCTTGAAATACTTTATTGAAAAAGGACGACCGTTCAAAGCTTCCATGCCCGCCTACAGCAGCATCCTACTAAAAAAATCTGGCTACTTGGTGCTCAGCTTGGTAACATCCTTCACGCCTACCATTTGCATAAATTATCTTTCCGGGTCAGGAAGAGAGACAGGGGCCACGACTTGAGCATCACGCCCCTGAAAAACATCAGTCGCACTAGGCTCTTACCCAACAATATCACGTCCTTCAGCCGAGGCCAGACGTCTGCAGACAGACCTAGACAAAGCATGAGTTCTCTTCTGATGCACAGAGGAAGGAAACGCCTAATCTATTTGTGCCCTTCCTGAAAGGCTTGGAACATTGAGTTTGGGAAGCTTCCTCTCCCGCGAAACAGAAGCGGCTTCAGGCTTTGGCTTCCTCACCCAATACACACTGGGAATCACGTGTCAATAAGCTCATAGGCCGCTGCACTCAACATTAGAAGGCTTAACTACATCCTCTACCTCCAGACGAGGCATGTCGCGGAACGCATCTAAAGTTGTTTTATCTTCAGCAGAAAGAGGTGAAAAAGATAATCTCCTTGCAAAAATCACAAGTCAATCTAATATGCAATTGACACAAGGAGGACCGGTGAAGGAATCAACTTACTCAGTGGTCTAAATTCACGCTCGACCGGACGACCAGCCAGTTCAAAGTACAGGGAGTCTGCAGGAGCCACGAAATAGTACTTCTGCCACGACTTAAAATCAAGCAGTTTGTCGAAGCAGTCCGGTGACGTCAGCACACGCAGCGCGCTCGTTTAACCGAGGAGAAGTGAGAAATTGCATCGCCCTTGAAGACACTCGGACACCAGCGTCCTTAGCCCTAATTAGAATGGCGATCAAAGTCCTATACCCGTTTGGCACAAGTTGAGCGATGCAATGCAGAGGTATGTCAGGAACTCTCAGATCTCCTTGATAACAGGAAAACAAACACCTGATTGCAGCATACCTCGGTGTAGACAGATACACCTCTCAAAAAGGTACAATGGTGTCATATCGACGCCCAGAGTACATAGCACCAGATCATTAGGAATCTCGAATGCCTTACGGAGGACTTCAAGATCAGATTCAAAGAGCAACCTCTCCTAAAAAAACTTAGTCCCTGACGAACAGTTCATTAGAAAGCTGATCCCGACCCGCCATGAAAGGAAGTACAAGCTTTCGAATACGAAGGTTGAGCAAAGTTAAAAGCACAACAGACAATACATCAAAGCAGAATATCGGAGATCGAAAGAGTAAAAAAATTATATTCCACAGGCAAGAGATCTATATAGAAAGTTGAGCTCCCGCCATCCTCGCTTTCAAGCTGGCGCACGCCTAATTAATGCAAGTCACCGCTCGAGGAAATTTCTCAGACTCGATCATCATGACTACACAGTTACTTCATGAAATGACCTAGTGGACTGATAAGATGACTCAATAACTCAAAGAGTAGTTGATGATACATCAAACCATCATCTAATCAACACCGTACACATGTCATGATAATCTCGTCAATAGAATGAAGCAAGCTCGATTGCACACCCAATTCAGCGAGGCCCAAACAGCAACAAGCACATCATTGGCAGAATCCAAACAGTCGGGTCCGAGTTGCAATGAGCCAATAAGCCCACATGTCACGCGATAAGGTCCAATACTCGTAAGACCTCTAACGCAAGTATCTGAGATATCTACCCAAGACAAGTAGGCCAGCAACATATTGGATCCGACTAGGAAACATATATTAAAGTATAAGTCGGACAAAGAAACTTCCTTGCATGGACAACACTTAAAATGGAAAATCTTTTCCGCATATCTAGAAACACGAGTCGTGTAGAAAAACTATTTCACATGGACAACTCCCAAGAAAAGATCTACATAGCAAGCTCACTTTCCCTAAACTACGCCACCAAAGGCCTAACCGAACGATGACTCATTCACTATAAAAGGGAGATAAGGTCAATGAACTAGAGGTATGCAATTGAACACAATTTATAGTTTTAAGCCTCTCCTAAGCCTTATCTAACTTAAGCATCGGAGTGCCATCGGTCACCACACGGTGGTCCTTGGCTCAAGTTTGCTACATGTGCAGGTCTAGGTAAACAACAATGAAGGAGATCAAAGGCAATTATTAAAATTGCAAAATAATCAAGATAAATATGTAAGTTTATTCTGGAAAATTTTGAAATATGCGAACATAATAAGATCCTAATTACAAATTTATAAAAAAAATGTTTGACAGCCAATGCCCGCTTGAAATTTTGAAATTACACTAATGACCTGCTCCATACCACCTAGAGCAAATGCATCTCATAAAAGCTACATCGATCATTTTATTCGAGATGGAGAGGTTTGTGATGTTGCCAGTGGCGATTCAAAATGGTGTCACCATGGAAATCATCTTTCAATGAGGTGGTACCAAGGTTGAAGACAAGGGGAAAAAGTATTTTCGCATAAGAATTTTAAACTTAGGTTGGGTGATATAGAAGAGAGCAATGAGATGAGAAAGGATAAACTACCTTCACTTGAGTTAGGGGATAAAGAGGGTAATCCACCATGGACAACCCTTCTCTTAAACGAGGGCAATTTAGGTCCTTTTTTCGAATTACGTTAGAAGCACATGCACAACATAAGGTTGACGGGTGTCAATTGCAAGCGAGGGACCAAACTCAAGTTAAATTTATAAATGAGAATAAAGTCATTTACCCTACTAGTACAAGGGAGTAACATTATGTTTACCCATAAAAAATGAAAGACCAGGCCTGTGGGCTGCAAAAACAAACGAAGAGGGCAGCTAGCCTAGACTTTGAGGATTGATCATATGGGCTCCGGCCACATGGTAAAAATAAATAATTCTCTTCAAGAACTATAAGATCTTAAAAGGAAGATCCTCCGAACTCATTTTGCAACTACAACTTAACACAACCATCCTCATCCAAAGCAGACTAAGACAACTGCCCTTCATACCTACTTTTCCACCTCATGTTGTCCCTATATCAACACCTCGGCACAATAACAAGAAAAGATATATGAAACCCCAAAGAGATCCGAGAAATTATTTGCACTTCCTCTAAAAAGCTAGAAAAAGGCGTATTAGCCATTGCACAAATACAGGTACTACTTCAGACACGAGTGTGGGTTGTCCGAAACTGCAAATCCTAAAAAAATATTATGGGACACGATTGTATATTTAAATATTTAATATGAGAAATTTAGAATTTATATGAAATCCATGCATGAGACCAAATCAATAAAAATGGTATACTTCTCAAATCTCAACAAGAATTAGAATCATCGTGCCAAATTTTTGTTCTTTTTTTAATGCTACTTTCTTTATTGTACTTTTTGTGTATATCTAGAAGAGAAAAAAACCACCTTGGACTATTAATCCCATGGTTCTTATGGAGAGAACAAAGAAAGTAGCCCACTACTTGTAAAGTTGTTATTCTTTACAACTATTAGGTTATGTTTACAAAGAGAAGTATAGTTACCATATTTCGTTTTAAAAAAATTCATATTTTTATATACTTTTTTAATTGAACAGATAGTCAAAGACATGGACATATTCTCCAGATTGTCTAAACCTTCTTGAGTTCTCCTTTGCACAAGACCTCCATGGAAGGTATCTACAAATTCAAAAAAGTGTAAATTTCTTTGTCTTTTCTCTCTTTATTTGCCTACTTCTGCCTCCATATATTTACTTCATATATAACTACAGATGCAAAAAACAAAATCTGTTACCAACATGTCAAAATACTGTTAAAATCATAACAATAAAATAACAAAAAATTCTACTCTTTGAGCCATGTCTAGCTGTGTCTGGAATCTATGTCCACACGTATGGACGCACGATTCATTGGAAACCCTAATGAATCAGTGCAATCCAGGCCCAACCTATGAAACCCTAAAGCCCAGCCCTCCCCCCCCCCCCCCCCCCCCATCTAATAGGTAGAAAATCTATTGCCGAAGAATAAAATAGCTGCAATGGAGCTAATAATTACTACAAATTTTTCCTTCATCGAGAACCATTTCCAAATTCGTTCCTTCCAAAGAGTCCAACAATAAACATAACTAGAATGAGTTTCCAAAACTAAATGATAGTATCAAGGTCCATTATGGGACCTTGATATCAATCAAAGAAGACCAAACTTGGCTAAAATGCATAACCATGAGGCCATCAAACAATGCAAGAATAAATTAGAAGATTGCCACATCTCACACAAGCATCGTAAATGGCATGCATTTTTTTATGTTTTATTGATACAAATAAATATAGTCTCAAACAAAGATTGTGATTTTGTTTTTCGATGTAATTTTGGTAAGTTGATTTTAAGAAATATCTCGGTTGGTATAGAAAAAAAAAGTAAAAATTTAGGTTGTAATTTTGAAGTTATCAATATAATTTAAGCATTTAAAATTTTTATAATGCTATACAAATAGTATATTGCAAAAGAATAACTTATATGACAAAATTTTATACTAAACTAAAGTTAAAACGGGTTAAAATATAGGAAAATTGAGATTGGCCTAAAAAAATAAATGAATATTTCGAATTTTGAAAAAAATTTCGGTAACTCGAAAAAAAAAAATATTTCGTGAAATTTCGACATTTTCAAGAAATCACATTCCTTGGTCCCACATACATTGCTACACAAAAATTCAATTCTAAAAAATGAACTTGTTTCCAAATGGAAGTTTTGAAGAAACACATGGTGAGATGGGAATGTATTCTACATGTGCTAGTCAAGTTTAATCTCCCTCGTCTATTCATTGAATACATCAAAGAGCGCATAACTACTTCTAGATTTTCCATCTCATTGAATGGCTTTCCCAAAGGCTATGTTAAAGCCACTAGAGGGATTTGTCAATGATGCCCTATGTCTCCCTATTTGTTTGTTCTCTTGATGGACGTATGCATGTCATGCTCAAAAGCAAGGTTCTGGAAGGCTCATCACTACAAATGTTCAGACCCGGTCATCACGAAACTCAGTTTCACAGATGATCTGATTGATTTCTTTCATGGGGATGAGGGATCCGCTAAGGCCTCAGAGCTTCAGACAGAGTAAGGATCTGGAAGTTAATTTCAGTAAGAGTACTCTCTTTTGTGGAGGTGTGCCTCATGCAGACTTGACTGCCATCAGTTCCCACCTTCTGTTTAAGGTTGGACAGCTCCCTGTCAAGTAGCTTGGGTTATCACTTACATCTTCTCGGCTCAATCATGATTTGTGATCCCCTATTTCCTATAAGTCAAGGAAGAAGGTCAACTCCTGGAAAAACAAATCTCTTACATATGCAGGACGGGTGGTGCTCATCAAGTCAGTTTTGTCCAGCATGCATGTGTATTGGACTTCCTGCTATAGCTTACCTAAACGAACCATATAACAAATCAATGCTATCCTCTGGTATTGTTCGTGGTCTGGTGAAGATTCTAATTCCAAGAAGTCTATGATAGGCTGGAAAATAATTTGTTATTCATATAATGAGGGGGTCTAGGTATTAGTAGCATTGAAACTTTCAATTAGTCTGCAATCATGCGACACATCTAGAATATTGTTATTAACAAGGACAATCTCTGGGTGGCGTGGGTCAAGAAGCAGTTAATAAAAAATAGAGATTTCTGGCTATTGGAAACTCCTAGGGAGATGTCTTGGTACTGGCAAAAAATCTTGGACAGTATAAAAAGAGCATCCGAGTTCATCCTGCACTCTATTGGCAAAGGAAACACCCTTGGCACCCGGCAAGCCTGCTCATGGACAAGTTCTCGCAAGTATTTCTCCATTATTCCCTATTACGTAAAAAAAAATTAAAAAATAAAAATAAAAATAAATAAAAATAAAAAAATAAATAAAATAAAAAATAAAAAAATAAAAAAAAGAAGCCAAGGTGAGTGCAATAATTAGGCAAGGTGTATGGCAAATTCCAGCTCATTTACTTCCTTCCATTAGAGATATCTCGGAGAACTTGCAAAGTGTTGAAATAGATGCAGAAAGTGAGAATGAAATCTGGGCTTCTGGCCCCAATAGAAAGTACTCAATGAAGGCGACATATGAGGGTTTGAGATAGAACCGAATGGAACAACCTTGTTTGGTTTACAGACAACATCCCCAAACATGGTTTTATTGCATGGTTAGCTATCAACAATGCTCTTAAAACTCTGGACAAACTCAAATTGTAGGGCAAAGTGACTGCCGACATATGCCTATTGTGCTCAAAGGAAACTGAAACTACTTCTCACCTATACTTTGAATGTACCTACTCCAAGTTTGTATGGAGCAATTTACTTAGGCCTTTGGGCTACAACAAGATTAATTTCATTTTCAGTTGGAGGGAGGAGGTAAAGTGGTG
Organism: Berberis vulgaris; assembly: GCA_963556465.1. NCBI lineage: Eukaryota > Viridiplantae > Streptophyta > Magnoliopsida > Ranunculales > Berberidaceae > Berberis > Berberis vulgaris. The sequence continues at coordinate 29,072,262 of OY747130.1, read as the reverse complement.
TAGAAACCACTTTGCAGGTAACTCCATGGAGTGTATTCTGAGGAAGCTTGTCTTCAGTGCTTCCACCATATCTGGAGAGAAAGGGACAGGCGGATGCATCAAAATGCATACATACTAGCTGCTGAGTTAGTAACCATATATATGATGAGATTCGTCGCAGACTTGCTGTAATATAGAAGGTAGTTATTGATTCAAATGCAAACAGGCAGTTATTTAGTTCATGGAGGACTAATCTAGAGTTTCAGCACAGAACACATCTCACGTGCAGTTGGGAAAAGCCACTAGCATGGTGGTTCAACGCCAACACTAAGGGCTCTCTTCAAGGATTAGTGGGTGGATATGGAGCAGTATTCAGAGATGAATTTCAGCTCAGTTGTAGCTGCTTGCACTGGGGCAACAGTGTGCACAGTCATTAAGCAAGAACTCCAAGGCATAGAGGCTGTGCTTAAGTTGATCGAAATTTATGGCACGAGCAGGTCATTTTCAGCACTGACTCAGCAAATGGAAACACCATGTTAACCAAGAACAAGGACCTCCCCCCCCACCCACCCACCCACCCCGGGATCTCCACCATCTCACCAAGAGAATCAAGTCAATCAACAGAAGGCTGCAGAAACTAGAGGGTTACAGCATCCAACATCATTAAAGAGAAACCAACCGGGTAGTTGATCATCTTGCAGGGCTCTATCCATCTTTTGAGTTCTTTCAAATAGTCCCTAGCTCATTTGCTGAAGATGTAAAAAAATATGTATATGAAGATGCAATAGGCAAAAGATATATCTGAATGTAATCTCTAGGAAATTTTTTGAAGGTTCTAGGATCCTAACCAAACCCTGGCTCAATTTTCCGAGAATTTTTTTTTGAAAAGAGCATCACCAGTATTTCTCACTTCCATCAACTTCGCAAAGAATGATTTAATGGAGTTCACACCCTCGTCTTCCCATTTCCACTCCCGTGCATCCTCCCCTCCCCCCTTAAGGAAACCCCTTATATTCTCTTAAAGAAACCAACCAATTGAAAATCTACAACTCTTCCAAATCGAACAAATTTCTAATAGAATGAATATTTCACACCCAATTCCCATCCACCCTTACATTTGTAGTGCATAATAATATTTCAACTATAATAAATTTATTTAGAAAATAGAGATGAAGGCAATATAGAAAATTATGTAACTAATGAAGATAGAGTTCCTACATAGATCACTGATCACGATTAGTAACTAACAAATCCGAGAAATGAAGATAAAGCAATTTTAGCTTAACTTAGAGTTCAGACATCCAGAGGTGTGCCAGAGAGTGTCCAGGTGTATTCAATATGATTACAACCCTTGCAATGGATTTTTTGCATATTTGTAAAACTTTTGTACTGATTAGTGGATGACACTAATCTTTTTTACTTTTAGCCTTTATAATGTCATACTTGTTTTTCTGGTTTTTTTTATTTAAAAAAAAAAGACCCTTGCAATGGAGAACCATTGTTATATAAGTTTCCTTGTTTTGATCCGTTCAAAACTAACACTAGGTACTTCAATCCAAAATATAATATTTGTACCAGGCTATTGCTAGCAATATAACAAAGTAAATAAACTGGATATCTGAGGTTAAAAACATACATGGGGGCCAATGGACCTTCAAATGCAAATGTTGTCATTCCTTGTCGTTGCTTATGCTTTGGGATCGATGTGCATCGTATATATACTCTACCTTTCCGTTTTACCGTCTTACAGAACTCGCACATTTTCTTTACTGCTGCCCTGACCTTCATTGTTATTCCTGATAAAAGTTACGACATGCCATTAAAATTAGTATAAGAAATGTCATAATACACAAAATAACGAGCTGTTACTTTTTACATCAAATTATACATTAAGAAAAGAAAATGAAAATACACTCGTATGAGGGGTCAAACAAGGGACTCACTACATCCCTGGTTAGGGAGATAACAAGCTGCCAAAATTGAACATACAGGTATGCAGTGTAGTTATATCAGTGATTAATCGTTCATGAATTGGCAATTAATCCACCCAGACTTTAGGCGATCCGATTTCAAATTAATTGGTTGCACTTAATTTGCCCATTAACTCAACGATCAACAGGGTGATCTGCCGATTAACCCCTAATGCAAAATGCCAATTAACTTGTCAATAAAACAATTTTTTATCTTAAAAATATTAGGATATGGACCTAAATCGATCCCAACCATTTGCATATTCCACCTTGAATTTTTATTTTTTTTATTATTATTTTTTATATACTTTCTATTTCCTCCTCCATCCTTTTTCTCATTTTCTTTCTGTTGTCACTTGCAAGGCGACCTTTTAGCACTTCCTTAAATACCCACTGCTAAATTGTTTATTCGTTTAAATACTAAGTAATTTCCTAATAAATTATATGAATTTGTTTATAAAAAAAAAACTCTTGATGTCCAAACAATTCCTAGTTGTTTATTACATAACTTCAACAAATTGTTTACTATTAATATATGAGTTGGAGTAAGGAATTCCTCTTTACGTGAATGCCTATGTTAGCATTACACCCACTAAGGAAAAATAAAAGTTGCAGTGGTGACTCAGCAAGTACTCGTACCAAGGACCTAGAGTGAATTTTGTATTACTGATTGGGCACATTACCTACTTGAGTATTCACCAAGTACTTCATTGAGCCATCGTACTTAGTGGACACTATACATTTTCTTCAAAGAAAAATTAGGTGTTTATAATAAGGGTTAATTGCTATTTGTCGCCTATAATAAATAGATAATTGGGATGTGTCCCCTTCTTTAATCTATATTGCACGTACCCCCTAAGATTGGCAGTCAACGTGCCTTGACCGTCAGTTTACAAGATAGATAACCAAAATACCCTTGACAAATCACAATCTAAAATTAGCTGTTTTGTAACTCGAACATCTCATCTCGAAGAAAATCCAAGGGATCAACTGAAATCGTTATCGTATCTCGAGGAAATATCCAACAGTTGATAAAAAAAATTTGCATCTCAAACATCTCATCTCGAAGAAAGTCGTAGAGTCCAGTTGAAATCATAAACAAATCTCAAAGAAAATTGTAGGAGCCAAATTAAATCATATAGGCATTTCGAGGAAAATCTAACAATTGTTAAGAAATCCCCCCTTCTTTCCCCTCCTCATCCTCCCCCTTCTTCCTCCTTCCCTCCTTTCTCATCTGTTTCGTAGCTCCACCGCTACCCTCCCCCTTCCTCCCTCCTCCTCCTCTTTCCTCCTCTGTTTCGAGGCCCCATCACCGCCTCCCCCTTTTTCCTCCTCTGTTTCGCAACCCAAAATTTATCTTCACCACAAAAAAAGTCTATCATATGAAAAGATGATTCATCGTGATGTATCAAGCCCAAAGATAATAGTTGTATTCTCTCTGATTCCTAGTTTAGCAATGAAATCAAATACTCACTTGGATGCTTTCTCTGTATACACAACTCAACCTAACCTTTTCAAACTATGCCACAACACAACACTCCCAACGAGCAAAGCATTTGTAATAAAATAACTAAAAATGACACAAAAAGCTTTTCCATATCTAGTAGGCATCATTGGATTCGACCCGGGGGGGCTCCTGCGCACAAAGGACAGGAGGAGCTCCTGCGCATAGATCTGGGCCGTCGGATCTGATGGACGGTCCAGATCTGTGGATTTGAAAGAAAAAAAATTCACAGTTTTCTCTCCCCGACTTCCACCTCCACCTCCATCTCCACCAGTGAGTTCACACCTTCTTTCACTTATTTGGATCTGGGCTACCAATCAATTTGAAGTTCAACATTTTATTTTCTTAATATGCATTTTGGATCCATGAAGTTCGCGAAATATAGATTGTTCTCCATCAAATTCCTCCTCCATCAACTCTTTCTGTTTCTTCCATTAAAGCTCTCTGAAAAAGCTCCACCCCAGATCTCGAATTGTGTCATAGACCACTTAAGATCTCAAAACTCAACAACCCATTTTTTGTTTTTGCAAAATCTTTCAGAAAGATTGAAACTTGACACAGAAATCCAATCAAGTTGACTTTTTTGAGGAGTGGGGTTTAGGAGAAATTTGGGGAAGATGGGTTCTTTTAAAGGGCATGATGGAGCTCCATGCGATTGCAATTGGAACTTTGTTTCATCTTCCCACTCTCTCTTCAACACGGACCCGGGGGGGCTCCTGCGCACAAAAAGGGCAGGAGGAGCTCTTGCCGACGCGTGAAGCGGCTTCGGTGAGCGATTCGTGTCAGGTAAAGGCGGATCGGTCCGCGAGTTCGGACCATGGACGCCGCTGTGACAGCCCGTTTCGTACCGTGTCAGTGATTCTGGTTATGAACACTCGGAATGCTGGGGTGGCGATTGGTGGTTGTGATTGATCTGTCGTGGTGGTCATGGTGGTGGGGTTTGAGATTGGAAGCGTCGGTGGTGTTGACATCGCCAAAGATTTTTTTTAGCTTTTACAAGAGGATATTATTGATAAACTGGTGGTGGTGGTGAACTCACTGGTGGAGGTGGAGGTGGAAGTGGGGGAGAGAAAACTGTGATTTTTTTTTTTCAAATCCACAGATCTGGACCGTCCATCAGATTCGACGGCCCAGATCTATGTGCAGGAGCTCCTCCTGCCCTTTGTGCGCAGGAGCCCCCTCGGGTCCCATTGGATTAGGGCTATCCAGTCTATGTCGTACTGAAAAAATTCTGAAATTGCTTTTTTCTTCTCAAACCAGCTTCTCTCTTCTTCCATTGTTTTTTGTTCTCTTTTCCACCAAAACACTATGTAATCCTTGCGAAATTTCATCTCATTTTGTTTGTTTGCTTTCAGTCTTCTTGATAATGTAAGTGAAACTTTTAATAGACTTCTTCATTGCTCGTCTCTAAGCTCTCTCTGTCAGATTGTTGGAAAGGGTATTGTTCTGAATCATGTAAAATTGCAAGTTGTGCAATTAAAACATCGTTATAACGCTGATATAATTTCGATATAATGCTTAATGGGGTGAGCCATTACGTTATGAGATTATCATGTTTTTGTATCACGGCTCCGATATAACGCCATTATATGACCGTTATTGAAATAACATTTTTTTTCAATAATGTCGTCTTAACTTTTTGTTCTAATACATATATAAAAAATCACCCATTTCATTCTCGATCGAAGAAGAAGAACTAGACATCGCCGGTTGACAAAGAATGAGAGAAGAGGAAGGGAAGAAGACGAAGAGTCGATCACATTCTCTATTGCGATCTCACTCTCATACGAAGACAAGATGATTTTTATTAATGTTTTGATGTTTTTGAATTTAATTTTATGAACATGATTTACTTTTTTGTCTCTGTAGGGGTATTAAACATATATTTAACAAAATATTCCGTTATATCACGTTATATCCCGTTATAACCTATAACGCTCCTGAGTCGTTATCCGTTTTAATTGCATAGATTGCAAGTAAGACTTCCTGCTTGTATTCCTGCCATCTCAATTAAGTTTATGATCATGGGTGCTCATTAGTTTATATTTGATTGGATCTCTAGGCCTTTTTGAGTTCAAGGTTTTCTATTTCAGTCCCGAGTGCCCATTTGATGAAATTACTTAACACAATCAGTTTACAATCATGGGTTCATTATGGATTTGGGTGGCGAAATAGTGGAGGAAGAAGGGAAAGGAAGACGAGGGAGGAGGAGGAATGGGGAGTTGGCGATGGGGATGCGAAACAGAGGAGGAAGAAGGGGCGACGGGGCTGCAAAACAGAGGAGAAAGGAGGAGGGAGGAGGAAGGGGGAGGGTAGTGGTGGGGCTGCGAAACAGAGGAGGAAGAAGGGGGGAAGAGGAAGAGTAAGAAGGGGGAATTTTTATTTTTTATAACTATTAGATTTTCCTCAATATGCGTATATGATTTTATTTGGGCCCTACGATTTTCTTCGAGACTTGTTTATGATTTCAGTTGGACCCTCCGATTTTTTTTCGAGACGAGATGTTCAAGATGCCAAAAAAAAAATTATCAACTGTTGGATTTTCCGCGGGATTCGATTACGTTTTCAGTTGGGCCCTTAGATTTTCTTCTAGATGAGATGTTCAAGATACGAAATAGTCAATCTCAGTCTGTGATTTGTCCAAGGTATTTTAGTCATCTATTTTGAAAACTGATGGTCAAGACACGTTGACCGCTAGTCTTAGGGTGTAAGTGCAATACAGATTAAAGAAGGGGGCACATCCCAATTAGCTATTTATTATAGGGGGCAAATAGCAATTAACCATTACAATAAATAGGCTAGTTTGAGGGGAGTTGATGATGTGTAACCAAATACAAGATCATGGGCTAGGACCTATGCAGTTAAAACGGATAACGGGCCCATAACGGCCTAAGAGCGTTACAAGTTATAAAGGATTATATAGGAATATAACGGTCTATAATAAAATATATATTTATACCCCCACTAAGTATTTATGATTTAATGTATTTATAAGGAAATCAAATGGAAACCGAGAGAATAAAAATAAAAGTTCCATCAAATTGATTTTTTTTGTATAAGTGAGATCTCTACAACTCTACACTAGCTGATTTTATAAACCCATCTAATTGCCCATCAAACAGATCTGGGAGGTTTATAAACCCATCAAACATATCTTTTGTGTATTTTATAAACCCAAATTCTTCAAAACAACCCAAAATTCCATCAAAGATTACTAGAAATGGGTGGGGAAGCAGAAAATAGAAATGGAGGTTCCCGCATGAAGGCCGGAGGTTCGATTGCACAGTCCGGCGGTTCGATCGCACGGTCCGAAGGTTCGATCGCATGGTCTTCATCTTCTTCAGGTTCTTTTCTTCTTCCTTTGGTTTCGTCTTCTTCTTTCCTTCGGTTTCTTCTTTACTTAGATCTGAAAATAGAAAAGAAAAATGAATCGATTTTATTTTTTTATTTTTAATATATTTAACAAACTTTATAATGTCGTTACAAGTTATAACGTTTTATTCATAACGGCCGCTATATGAGCGATATATCGATTGTCGTTACCACCTACCTTTATATTTTTTACATCCGTTACACATTATCAAGGAGTTATAACTCATTTTTAACTGCACAGGCTAGGACTAAATTCTTGAGAATGGGGCTATAAACCAAACCGACGATTTAGGTTTTTGCCAAAACAAATAACCAAATGGAAAATATTGGTTTCCATTCGTTGAAAACCGAAACCACACTGCAAGTTTTCTTAACAATTCTTTACCTGAACCAATTACTTTTGGTTCAAGTTTTTTTTTTTTTTTTTTTTTTTTTTTTTTTTTTTTTTTTTTTTTTTTTTCGGTTTGACGGTTTTGCTAAAAATAGTGTTTAAACCAAAAAACATCAAAACTTATAAGTTATAACTCTTACAATAACACAATTCATAAAGACCACGTCTGGCCGCATTTGGGTTGTATCTCAATCGCCGATTTCTGATACTTCGAGGGCCATGTTAGAGCCGTAAAATACGAGTACGACAAGTTTTTTGAAGTATCAGTGCATCATAATTTCATTCAGATGTGCTCATTACTCTTCCCTTCATAAGATGGTCGAAATCTTGAAGAAAGAGAAATATATCGTTTGAACTATGAAACCCAAAATAATTGATATGAGTAACTGACCCAAAAACTTTCCTAAAAAATGAAATGTTTCTTTCACAATAGTCGATCAGTAAAGGGTGGTTAGATCTACAAATAGGTGTCGATATTCAAGATTGTTAAATTCAAAATTGGGCAGCAAAGATGTAAATGATGGTTAGAATCAAACTTAGGTATCTAGGTTCTAGGCATCAAAGAGCTTAATTATGCAAGCCACAACATCCACCAAGAGTCTATCCGTCTACGAAAACTGCCCCCTTTTTTGCGAAAGGCAAACTAGGGTTGGAGGGGCCCCACCCACTAAAAAACCACCCCCTTACTTTTGAAGCTCCATTCATTTTCATAATCAAATGTCACCCGACATACAGACCTACCAGAAAACCTTTCTCTCCACAATTCCAAGAGCTGAACATATAAAAAGAAATTGTTGGATCACCCAGGACACCCCAAAAGGATTGAGAAAGTGATTTCATACAGTTTTGAACAACACCAAAGGAAGATATGAACTCTATTGATCCCCCCCCCCCCCCCCCACACACACACACACACACACACACACACACACATAAAACACTCTTTCACACACACACATAAAACACTCTTTCTCCACTTGCACACCCTCGTAGCTAGCAAGCATATTTTCCCCAACAAGGGTCCACATGAAGAAAATAATTTTGGGGGAATTTTCTAGCACCTAACTAACCTAAGGAAAATCATGAAACACGTGATCTTGCATCACCAATCAGTGAGGACTAATCAAGATTTATGAGGACTTGGAAAATGAAGCTTCCGCCCAACCCTTACAAAGTCCCTAAACCCCTAGGAAGCACGGACTCTCGAAAAAACCCTCCGAATCCTAGGAATACACGTGTCGGATACGGATACGCGTGCGATTCGCGTCCGATACGAATCCGACACGCGGTCAACGTATCGGTCAACTTGACTTAGTCAGGATACGGCGTTGACACGGTCCGGATACGGTCCCGACACGGTCAGCATTCGGTTGCTGCAAAATTTTTTTTCCAAATCTTGATAAGATCGGACGGCTGAGATGCAAAGCCCTAATATAAAAACCTAATCTCGATTTTTGCTTGTTCTTGCTCAAACCACAGAACCAGATAAATGGAGGAACCGAGGAGGCGAGGAAGAAAAGAAAGAAGGAAGAAAAGGAAGAAAAAGAAGGAAGGGAAGAAGAAGAAAGAGCTTACCTTAGACTTAGAGGAGTCTGTCGCAGTCGGTTCTTGCTCAAACCACACAACCAGAGAGAAAGAAGGAGGAACCGAGGAGGCGAGGAAAACAAGATTTTCGCCATAACCTCATTTGCAGTGAAGCTCCATCCATCTCTCAGGTTCGTCTCTCACTCTTCTCTGTCCTTCTGCTCTTCTTTACAGATCTCTGTGATTTCTAATTTCCCAAATCGAAATCTAATTTTTTGTTGTTGTTGTTGTTGTTGTTGTTTCTATTTGTGTTTGCAGGTTTACATCTCGTTTCAGAGAAGAAGAAGAGGTGGAAGAAATCAGAAGAAGAAGGGAAAGAAGAAGACCTGCGACTGTGAGTCTGTGACAGTCGATCGATCACTGTTTCAGCCGATCGTATCACTATTTCAGAGAAGAAGAAGAAGAATGAAGAAAAATAAGAAGAATAAGGAAGAAGAAGAAAGAGGAAATTACAAGATCAAGTGATTATCTTCTTCCACTTCATCTTCTTCAATCTTCGTTGACTCGTTGTTCATTTTAGTTCTGTTCTATGTTTGATTTTAATACAATAAAGCCAACGAAATGCAAAGAGGTCTGACCACTCATTTATGCTGATTTATTTTCCCAAAACACACACTAAAAGCCTCTTATGAGGTCATTCATGGGTTCCATTCTCTTTTAGAGCTTGCTTGCTTTGGTACTGCTACCATATCACCATTAATGTAGAAACACCAATAATATCTGTATTCTAAATAGTAATCTGTATTCATTTTACCTAATTAATAACATTGGTAAGCTAAATAATAATAGCAATGGTTATATAAACATTGGTTAGCCAAATAATAATTTCTGACAATGGATTGGTTTTATTTTTTTTAGGAGATCACATCTGGATCTGATTCTTGTCTAATTTGTCTTCAACTCTTCATTTACTGGCTGGTAGCTGCAGTATTTCTCTTCCTGTAAGTTATTTTCCTGTTTTTTTCCATTTGTCGTAAAATATTCTAGCAATATTACCTTCAAGTTTGCAACACGTAAATAATTGTCAGTCTTCAATACTACTTGCAAGTTGCGATTATTAATTTTTGTTTATGATTTATGAGATTATGTTAATAGTTTTTTAACAAAATACAAAAATAAAAATAAGGTTTGATTGACGTGTCGCCGAGTCCCCGAGTCCTAGTTTTTTGAAAATTGTCGAGTCGTCGTGTCGTATCTGTGTCCGATACGACACGCGTATCCGAGTCCGTGCATCCCAGCTAAACCCCATTTTCAGGAGGTGCCTAAATTAGTTTTCCTCCTTAAGTAATTCAAAATGGTAACTTGGAGCATGTTATTAGAAAATCAACTATTAAATGGAATAAAATGACGATAGTATTTGATTAAAATCTAGAATGAACTTAAAAAAAAAATCATAACATTTGATCAATGAAGGGGGTTACAAATTCCTTCATCAGATACCACAGAAAAGAACGACCTTTTGATCAAAGTACCAAATACTTGGAAAACGAATATCATGGTATTTGAATCTCTTCTTCCATAAAGCCCTAATAAACCCTAACTTTCATGCAACAAAAGCAAAATGAGATTTAAAAAAATAGAAAAAAGGAGTGGGAGAAACAAACCTGCAAGTAATGGAGAGAGCGAGCGATGAGAAAGTCGAAAACGAGAAGGGAGACGCAACGCCGAGAGGAGCGAAGGTTGAGCAAGTATGAGAAGTTGATACGGGTTTTGAGAACTTTTTTTCCAAGTTCAAATACCGAAAACACCCTCCCGAAACACTCATTTATAATAATAATAATAACAATAATAATTATAGAGACCCCACCATATTATGAATTAACAATAATAAGGAACAATAACAATGTTTTAATCCAGTCGTTGGAATAAAGTAAAATGAGTTTGGTTGTCCAAATAAAAGTAACTACGAGATTGACGACTATGAATTAATTGTCAGAGAACGTCCAGTCAAGTTCCCGCGCAACGATTGATTTTCTCTTCATACAGAAGCATAACCGAGGGAAAAAAACATGTAAGGAGAAGGAAAGATAGGGAGGAGAGACGCAGAAAAAGGTCTTATTGGGTTAGATTTGGGTTCAAAGCTAGATTGAACAAATGTGGATGAAGTTAGAAGCACTACATCCTGCAAAAACAATTAAACTTTGAAGCTACCATAGCTGGAAATCAAAATCGCAAGAAAAAGTAAGTTGTCTTACTTGATTTTATTTGTTTTAGGGTTTGAATCTAACTTAGCTTGATACATAAGGGTATTATTTTTTTTTTCTTGGTAGAATAGCAAGAAATTAGTTGGATTTAATATGTTTGTCTATGGATTTGGCCAAAATTGTGTGTATTAAGGCTTATTTGCATGTTTTTTCTTATTTCAGTGCTTTTTTTTTTGGAAAGTGAGCAGGGGTTTTCAGGATTTGAGTATGTT